>JASCZW010009830.1:0-40134 GCA_034211315.2 Aedes japonicus
TTATCAAGTTATTCGCTCCTGCTCGGGTATAAATTGCAAGTAAAATATCTTTCGAATAACAAACAACCTGAGTGGTTCTATTTTGGTATTGTCTTACCTCAATTTGGCATTCGTGGGAATGTGGGATAATTTTTAAGGTATTATCCTGAGATATTCTACTGAACGATGTAGTTCATCCAAACTTCCGGTCCGCCTCTAAGCATATTGCCGTGAGGTACCAGGTGGTTTTCCACCAATTGCCTGTCGATCTGCAAGAATTGGAAGAGGTCTTCATTGAGTTACCTCAAATTATGGAATGCCGCCCACTATATCACAAAACATTGGGATTGGTTGAGTGGATTGGAGATAACGAAATCATTGGGTATAGGACCAAGCAGGGATGCAATTCTCCTCGGTGCAAGCAAGGTGCTCAGTGAAAAGGTACTCCGCACATTGGCAAACGCAAACTCACTCCAGAGATTTTGTTTGTTTCCACTCTCTGCTACGATAACTCTAAGTTGAGTGACACCAAAGTGTCTGGCGTTTGCACCCTCACCACACAGCAGGCCGGAGCGTGTAGTGATCCCTGAAGAGCACCGAAGAGAGTAGAATTATTTCAACCAGGAGAGTCACCCTGGTGAAAACCTTCATTGTTGGTTTTATACCGTTACACTTGAATTTGAACATTTTACAATGTTACTGATTTCTATAATGTTCTTCTTCTTCTTTTCAGCATATTTAAGCTTAAGCTTATCGCAATTAGCTTATTCCCAGCTTCTCAACGGTTCTTCCACACAATTATTAAGTTGATAGCTTTCGAAGCAAATCACCAATGCATGAATTTGTATATTGTGTGACAAGCACAATGATAATCTTATGCCCAGTGAACTCGAGATTTTTTTAGTCGACTAGACTAGAATTAAACCCACCGCCTTCCAGATTGGTAGTCCCGTGCCCTTACCGACTATTCTATCTGAGGCCTCTACTCGTAAACTTCATCTCGTTTTCCAGCCATTTTTGCTTGATGTTTAGATCTAGGCTTCACTCACGTCAGTGCGGTGCAGTCCTTTTTGCACTTTCACTCTTCTTCGTTCACACTGCAGTGAGTGTATGACCGCTCAGGGCAGCAAACTGTCAATTCTCTCGCTCTCCCGTGCTGTGTCGAACAATCTCTACAGTGGTCAGGAAAAAAATCTCCGTAGAGACTAAGTGAGACTCACCAAAGAGAGCTAGAAATGTGCACCCGGGTGATTATCCCCAGAGAAATTGGTGCATAAAGTTGCCTAAGGAATATCCATTTATTATGTCATGCTGTAAGGGGGGAGGGGGTGTTTGGGAAAACGTGACAATGCATACAAAAAAAATTTAAGGTCCATACAAAACACGTGGAAAGGGGGGGGGGTTGGGGTTGTAAAAGTCATTTTTTGCGTGAGATAATTAATGGACGTTCCCCTATGGGCACAAATGGACTCTAATTTCACCAATTCCTCAGTTACTTGAAATGTATGAGCATAGATTGCTCTCTTTAGAGGGTTCAACTTGCTTGATGCAGCTTTGGGTCCAGTAGTTGATTAGTTTGCACAGTGTAGTTGAACAAATTGAAAGTTAAGAAAAGTTAAGGATTTCTTCGAAATGCAAAATATTGAAAACATATTTAGATACATCAGCTATTAATGATTTGACGGGTCACCAATCCGAGAAGTAATTTGACTTGTTTAGTATTTATTTGCAGGATTACCACTTGAAAGGGAGCATATCGTTGCTTAGGACAAAATATTCACCGGAAAAAATATCACCTGTTAAGCAAGAGAACCAGGGAGGGAATCGCTAGCCAATTAGACATGAAAGAATGCGATACTAACCTTTTGAAAGCATTTGGATCTGATGAAGTGTTGGGATTGGATGTTTAAGGCAAGGGCTGTACAGAGATAAAGAACATAAACCCTAACCAATTTTACTTTCAGCCAAATTTTCTAACACAAGGTTAGTAATCATATGACCACTACAATGTCTCTAAATAGCCATGACATAATATATGACGGGGAAGAGAGGGGACCATCAGGGCACCCAAGTGAAACGATTTGGATAGAGAGCATGGAACTGCCTCCTCCCTATTGTTAACATTTCACGGAACAAGGGCGAGCTCCTTCGACCCCATCTATTTGGTTTATTCTGTCAATCGAGGCTCAGATTCAAGTGCTGTGGGTGTGAACTCGCTTTTGGAAGGAAGTTCTCTTCCCTATATTCGCAGGCTTTGCGTAAGTATTTCTGCTAACGGGCCCGTCCATACGTTTGGCCCTTCATACGTACATCATCATCATCCTAGTGTTGTCGAGAATCGCTTTAATAATGAAATAACCCGAAATTCCAGTTTCAAACGATGCTGAGACTCGGCATCGTTCGTTTTTCCCAAGTTATCAGTTAAATATGAAAATGCCGAGTGAATTCAAGCTAGATGTTTAACCAAGCCCGTGAATACTTTTAAATATGTATGTTGAAAAAGTATTTCACGACAACGATACTCTGGAGAAAACAGTCTTTTAACAGTGGCACGAACTTTTCGGAAAAGGCCGTTAGTCCACGTCTATTTATGTTGATAAAAAGGTGTTGCTCACAGTTTTTATGGATATCATTTGTATGATGCATTCCTTTCACACGGTCAGATCGCCAACAAGGAGCATTATTTGGGCGTTTTGAGACGTTTGCGTGAAACAATTCGCCAAAACAAACTGGATTTGAGGGCAAACAACTCGTGGATCTTACTCTACAATAACGCACCGTCACACAATGCCATCGTTATCGTTAACAACCCACCGAATTAATCTGGTTTGGCTCACTGTGACTCATGAAACCACCCTGTAGAATGCGTTTCAGCACCCAAGATGAGATCATGGAAAAATCGAAGATGGCTCTGGTGGCCATACCTAATATTAAAAAAAAATCGAGGATTCAAGGTTTCGAGCGTTCAAGCGCTGGCAAAAGTGTGATGCAGTCCATGGAGAGTACTTCGAGGGCAACTGTATCAATTTTGATGTATAATCTTGTATTTTTATCCATAAATGAAGACTGTTCCGAAAAATAAAAATACACATTCTTTCTCAAGTAAAAAATACCGTACTTTGATTTTTGATTATTTGATTCCCAAAAATAGTAATTAAAAATGTTTTCTTTCTATCTTCATTTCAATTTGCTTGATTTTTTCGAAGAGTAGGCGACTTCTCTAACTTTTTTCCTCAACACCACTCATAAGTTTCTGCACAGTGCTTCTCCTTCCACTTTCACCACCTTTGACCAATATTTCTTAAATTTTTCAACACTCCGGTAATTTCATATGTTTTCTCAGCTTCGCCTTCGCCAAAGCCCAGAAAGTCTCGGTAGGGCTAATCTCTAGGCAGTTTGATGGATTCATCTCCTTCTCATCTCCATTGTTCCTTTTATAACACTCTAGTGCATATTAAGAGTTATGGCAGGAAGCAAAATCAGGCCAAAAGATTGAAGGCTTGTTATGTTGTTTGATCAAGGTAGCAGACACCCTAGGAGCACACTTGTTTTCATTCGGTTGAGATAACATAAATATGACTTACTAAGTCATAATCAAGTTTCTAGAACAAATAATGATCGTAGAGTGCTACTTGGAAAGTCATTCACGTTGATTTGACCCTTCATTGTGTCTGTCGTAATGAATGGACGAGATATTTTCCACATCCGAGTATGGACTGCCACGCCATTAAATGGTTTTCACTGATCCAGGAACATTCTCTCTTTTCAGTGAGGTATAAGACTGTGGTCCCGGCCGAGTTTTATAATCTAATTTTATGTAGGTTTCATAGTCCATCATCGATTTTTGGTCAGCAGTATGTCTTACAGCTTTTGAGCCCTCAGTTTCACATATTCAGCCTGTTTGGTGCTTCGTTATGTCTGCTTCTGCTTCCGACGAGTTTGCAGGCCCGTCCACTTCTTGACACGCCTAACTTTAGTTGTCAAAGTGCTTAGCTTTATCGCCACATCTCGGTCTGATGCTGAAGGATGACGCTTAAAATAGTCCCTTGTCTCTCTGTCGATAGTACCCAGGTAACAAATAAGCAGTTCGAGAGTTTCCGTCTTTACGGCAGCCTATCAAGCATTTAAGTCGCCTTAAATGCAACATAAATACCACTTTTTGGACGTATATACGGCTGCTTTACTGCAATGCTATGATAATGCTACATTAACGCTATTTTGCATTCGAAACGCTAATTACAGGCTACTAGCATTTAAATAGCATTGCAAGCTTACAACAGACGGCATTCAAGATGTTGATATTTTCGTAATGCAGTTTGAACTGCCACAGCGCTCACACCTTCTTCCTTAGCCAGTTTTCTAATCAATTTCCATTGACGGTGCACCATTTATGAACAATCCGTTTTCTTTGCTCGGGAGAAAGACCACTAATTTTCGAACTTCCGTGCAAAAAAATTTAGAAAATTACAACATCAGTTTAATGTGGACGTAAACAACACGACAGCCAAAAGTTGATTGCCTACTCTACTGAACTGACGGTTAGGCATCAGTGTATTTATAATTATCGGTACAGTCTATTGTAGTTTGTTCTACAATGATTTGCAAGTTCTTAAATTAAAATATGAATGTATTTTATTCTGGTTGCGTGATATCTGTCAGCAGGATGATTGTTAAAAATTTGAGGAAAACTCAGGTTCACAAAATTATTTATAAGCCCTGCTAACAACATGGCTTTACATCTTGACAAGCTTATTCCGGTGGACGGAACTGTAAAATCAATGAACAGTTATATTATACACTCAAACTAAAAGCCCCAACCGATGCGAATACCCTTCTCTGTTCGAAAAGTAAATATATGGATATATTTCAGAACGATTCTTCCCGGAACTCGCTCTCCTAGGAGTACCAATTTCCCTATTCCCTCGGAGAAAGTTAAGAAGCTAACGAAGGAAAATTGCGTCCAAATTTCACGTCCCGGTACGCAGATAATTAATTCGTAGAACGACCGGCAAAGTGGAAGGACGCCGAAGTCAACAGCTCGTTTTCGATTGGATCTGCCAGCGATGGAGGATGGGGGGAAAAAGAAGGAAAATATGATGATGCGATCATGGCAATGAGCCGTGTATCATTCGCTTTATATCGAACCAAACCAAGTTTACACCGCCCGCTCACTCCGTTTTGACTTGGCGAACTCAACCCACTGACTGATAAGTTTGCCATTACAGTCTGCGTCCCAGCCATGCTTTCTTTTTTTTCCAGAGGGCCACGCTTTGATGCAGCGTCAAAGTAGGTGGAGATTTTCGCTTGCTTCGTCACTTGCTTTGATCATTTTTTTTTTCTAGCAATTTGTTGTTCCTATTAATTCGGTTTTCGGTGTACGCACTCAATCAAATTTGCTTTCTACAATTTAATTGGCGTGATGTTATTTTTAACTAGGTTAGTTTGATCAGCTTTGGCAAACAAGATTGCCCGCAGGAAAATCTATCGTTTTTGACTGGCGGTTTTTCTTCTAGTGTGAAGCAATGATGGCTTAGCCATGTAATTAAAGATTGAGGTATTGTTTCTCAAGTGCCGTATGACCGATATATACACTTTAAGGTGCAATCAACATCATCATTATCATCATCAAAATTGATAAGCAGTTTTATTGTTGAAAAAATAAAATGCTGTCAATGAGAAACTGTTCTCTGTTTTTTACTTATGAACCGGAGCCCAGTGAACAAATTATTTTTTACCAGTAATTTGATTTTGCACGAGAACACTGCTTTTGACGATTTGGACGATGATTATAGGTTAGGTTAGGTATCCTTATTAGAGAGACTTTCAACCGCCGATGATTATGCTGTACCTTTGATGAAAAGAATCACACTGAAAAGATATTCTTCTTCTTATTGTTGTTTTAGGCTTGTATTACTAATGTGGTGACCGTTACTGGGTCTAAATTTGGTGTTCTAAGAACACTTTCCCAGTTTTTAGTTTTCGATGCCAACACCATCATTGCATTACGGCAACCAAATTACAAACGTCTCATATAGTGTATTCTTTCATCAGAACACGTATAATATAAGCCTTGTTCGCGACAAAGTCTGGACTTTCATGATAAAATACGAGGATTTTTTTTCATTCTTGTAGAGCCTTTTAACCACTGCGTCCAATACTTTTGAATATTGTGGTATGACCAAGTTTTAATTTAGTGCTAATCAAGTATCCAACCACAACTAACATGTGGTAGATATGGATAGATGTAGCACACAATCCCAGTTAGGCTCGACTCGTGTTATGCGAGGATTGCTTTACTAGTTTCAAAAAGCGCCCAGCTTCTAAAGAACTGAGACTCTCAGTAAAACTGAAGAACTGATCCACTGTTATGACCTGTTCGCTGCAAAATCTGGACACCCCTAAATACGTATATCTCTGGAATTACTTCATCAACACGTGAAATACTTCGCAGACTGATGGACGTATATCTGTTCATAGCGTAAAATAATTTTTTGGTGATACTACAAGCTATCAGGGATGCCTATTCAGGTTTCATATTTTTCTCATATATGAAAAAAAAACTTACCAGAAGTGTAGTTATCAGAATAAAATAGAAAATTTCAGAAAATTACTGTAGATTTATGAACTTAATAATAATTCATTATATCGATTAACTTGAAATCAAGAGTTTTGTCATTCTAATTTCTAGATTACCTAAAGAAAACTGTTTCAAATGAATGGTAAATAATCAATTTAAAATAGAAATAAGTCAAGTGTTTTAGAAACACTTTAAACCTCATGTAAGCTGTCATTTATGTTATTAATTTTTGAATGCATTGGATTGGAAATTTATTTTGAATCCCCAGGTTCTTAAAAGTTTCATTAGATATTCAGGGCAGAAGTCAAGAAATGCCTTTAAAAATTAAAAAGAAATCAACGAAAATAAGTATCAATGAATTTGAATTTTTTTTTAAACTTCTTAAGATATTATTCCTGTTGAGAAAACCACTAAGAAAGTTTATTTAAAATAAAAAAAAACTACTATTAATTCTACTGAAAAAAACCCATATAATTAAGGAAATTTATCAGATTATTAATAAGACAGGATTTTGTTTGGAATATTGTGTATCTAATACAAACAAATAAATCCTTATGATTTAAACTTTTTTGGAATAAAGAAAAATAGAAGAAACTTTTGTTAAAATTTTAAAAGATATGAGGAATTTATCTTAAGTCCCGTGATATTTAAAAAAAAAGGTTGAATTTAAAATAAGCATAGAAGCAATTCCCTAATCGCCATTAAGCTGAGAAAACATAAATGTGACTTTGTTAGTCATAATCAAGTTGCTGCAACTAATAATGATCGTTGTGTGGTACTTGGGTTTTGAAGTGAAGTGATACTGTAGAATATTTTCTTGTGAATCAGGATTTTTTATTTTTTATGGCGTTTCGTATTTTAGAATTTCAGGGATTCAAAAGAAAAATACCTTAATAAATTAATTGAATATATTATTCTTCTAAAATTACAAAATCAAAGCAAAAGAATGCGAAAAAAAAACTTTTACTAAATAATGATCAAACTTAGGAAAACTTCAGGTAATAATATTAAAAAGAAAATTCAACAATATGACCTAAGGTTAAGCAATAAATGGTTTTAAGTTTCAAATTTTTTTAAAGAAGTTTTCGACATGGTCTTCGATACTCTTGTGAGAATTTAAACCAAAAAAAAAAAACGTTTGAAGACTTTAGTATATAACATAAATTTAAAGATCTCCAGTACATTCAAAAATTTCAGCTAATGTATGCATTAAAAAAAAGACTTATTTCGAATGGCGATGCAAAAAAACGCCCAGTTGAGATCTCTATAGGGTGAGTGGCAATTCCTGTCAGTGTTTTTTAAGCATGTTTAATTTTCGATGGGTTAATCACAGACATGTTAGCAAATCTTTCTTTTAAAGTGCTCTCAAATTTTAACTCGGCTTGCAAGTTTGTTTCGAATCTTCATTTGCTTGAGACTCGTGGTAATCATCAAATGTCAACTGAGCTTGTAAGTTTGTTTGAATATTCATACCTTTGAGACTCGTGGTAATCATGGACGTGAAAAGGGAACTTGTGATAAGCTTGTTTTAGAATCATTTTAGACCAACGAACAATTAATCTATTGCACCGCCAACCGCTACAAAGTATCCGGTTCTTGGAAAATACCTCCCAGACCTAACTTTAAACGCACTTTCAAGTATCGGGAAGCCATCAAACGAGTAACCCGCATAAACAATAACCATAAGTAGTGCCTAATCACCAATTCGGGGTATCATCCCAACTGTAAGTAGTACGGTCACACCAATAACAATATCGTTCCTATATGGTACACGTTTTTTAGGGAAGAGAGAAAATGCTGCGGAATCCTGGGTTATCTGGCCAAACGATGACCAAAGAATTGGGAATATCGCAGTCAACGATCAGGGATATTTTAAAAGACATAATTTTGAAGACAGTTGTGCATGGCTTGACTGAGAAGCAGAAAATGTTTGAATTCAAAAGATTTCGGAAGCTGCCTAAACGGCATGGTAATTGTTTAAAACTGTTCGGACGAAAAATTGTTTCTGTTAAATGATCGCCATTAACAAGAACAAAAAAAAGGATCAACATTACAAGAAAACTGATCGCGTGTGTTCACTTAAATCCAAATCCAATCCAAATCCAATCCAATCAATCCAATCCAATCAATCTCAATCCAATCAATCAATCCAAATCCAATCCAATCAATCCAATCCAAATCCAATCCAAATCCAATCAAATCAATCCAAATCCAATCCAATCAATCCAAATCCAATCAAATCCAATCCAAATCAATCAAATCCAATCCAAATCCAATCAAATCCAATCCAAATCCAATCCAAATCAATCAAATCCAATCCAAATCCAGTCAAATCCAATCAAATCAATCAAATCAATCCAAATCCAATCCAAATCCAATCCAAATCCAATCAAATCCAATCCAAATCCAATCCAAATCAATCCAAATCCAATCCATCAATCCAATCCAAATCCAATCCAAATCCAATCCAAATCCAATCCAATCCAATCCAAATCCAATCCAAATCAATCCAAATCCAATCAAATCAATCCAAATCCAATCCAAATCCAATCCAAATCAATCCAAATCAATCCAAATCCAATCCAATCAATCCAAATCAATCAAATCCAATCCAAATCCAATCCAAATCCAATCCAAATCAATCAAATCAATCCAAATCCAATCCAAATCAATCCAAATCAATCCAAATCAATCCAAATCCAATCAAATCAATCCAAATCAATCCAAATCAATCCAATCAATCCAATCAATCCAAATCAATCCAAATCCAATCCAAATCCAATCCAAATCCAATCCAAATCTAATCCAAATCGAATCAAGTGATCAAGTTTGATAAGGTTTACTTTTCGATTAATTTGAGCCGATGCAATACAAATTTGAGTTATTTGAAAGTAGCGTGTAGAATTGCAGTGGCTATTTTTCGTTCATCATTTTTTTTTTCAAATTTTTTTTTGTATCAATCTCAGACAGCTTGAAACTGAATCGCTCACCTCTCAGTCCGAAAAGCCGATTATTTCAAGGAAACATGAAGCTGACAAACCTGTTAAGATGAAATTGATGATCTGCTTTAATTAATCGACAACAAGGTTCATTTGCCACTCTGTGAAGTGCAGACTTCCTTTGACGCAAAAGACTCGTTTCGGAAGTGGTTAGGAAAACAGAGACGACAGGAAAAATGAAGATCCACTTCATTTCGGCTAGGCAACCAATTGCCGATTTACTTCTGTTCGCTAATGGCTTTCAATTAAAATATAATTAGGATACTTTTGCCGATATTTTCCTCGCACTCGACGTGCGAGCTTGGGGAGCTTAGCTGGCGAGACAAAGATTGAAAAGGATTGGAATTTGGTTCAAGATGAGGAACTTTTCTGGGCCACGAAAATTAAGTGCCGGCTCACTTGGCCGTCATTCATTTTAAGTTAATAATACATAGCTTTTGAAAACATATGTAATTTAAGCCACTCACAAAGTGCGATGGTGGCTTTTTATTGGGAAAACAGTTGCAATTTGTGTAACTTCGTTCATCACGTATAACAAGTTTCACGCATAACAAGAAACGAATGTTCAAATGTATTCCAGAAATATGTTTTGGTATTAAAAAAAAGGGTTTTGATAATGTATTACAGAAATAATTTTCGCATCCGCGAATAGCACCTTGGGAATCGCGTTGGACCACAAGCATAGAGCTAGAATCAAATAAAAGAATGCAAAAGCTTTTGCTTCAAATATTGGGAAATGAATGAACTATTTTGAAAGTTTAAAAAAAAAATAATTACGTTTCTGCTTGTAAAAATATGACGACTTTGTTTTTTCAGTGTCAAAAAATTTATTCAATTTTAGGTAAATAATAACGACCAATATATGAAAATGAACATTACCCAAATGTCAGTAAAAATTATTGTTTATTATCGTTTAATTTTACCGATATTTTTGATATTGTCAACATTACCAAAATTTAGGTAAAAACCAACATTATTTTGGGTATTCTCATCTAAGCATATAGAGAACTTTACACTCAGCGAAATAAACTTTCGATATTCATAGGATTGCATTATGATTTTTTGCTATAAGAAATCAATAGGACTTTCATAAATTTATCTTATGAAATATAATGATGCCGAAAAAAGAAAACAATGGCGCAACCTGGATTCGAACCTTGAACGTTGAGGTTATGGGTCCAGTGACTTGTCCACTAGTGTATATCAATACTTGTATACAGGAAAGCTTAAAGGCGTACAAGAACAACGTCGTGTGAAACAAAATTCATTTATAAGTCAGCCTTATGATATTCCATAGCATCGTTCATAAGTTCAACCTTATGAAATTCTTAAGATTATTTGGCTGAGTGTATGCTTCTATGGATTTGACAGATGCAGAAATGAGCACACCTATGACGTATTTTTCTTTGTTTCATAACAAACACAAGCACAACGTTTCGGTGGAATTTGATTACGCGTAGTGTCACAATGAAGTCAAATCCATTACGAAAAGCAGCAATCGATTCAGCTGTTTAAGCAAGGAAACCCTCCTATGTTTATCGCTTGGATATTGAACATGCCAATACAAACAGCTCGAGTTGCCAATACAAACGATACAATAAGCTTGGAAGTGTAGAGGATCGTTCAGATAGAGGCAGAAAAAGATTCGCGTGGCCTCCTAAGAACCCGAGAACTCTTCAAAGCATCAAATACAGGACTGAAGCGGTTGTCATCCACGAACAATAATCGTGAAGCCAAAAACTTGGTGTGGTGCTAATCTATCAGCTCGGTTTTCTTGAATGCTATCGCATTTTACGAGTGCTAATAGCCACTTCGGTTGAGCTCGGTTTCTGTTCGGTTTCTATGAGCTGTCAAACGACCTACGCCAAACGCCAAATCGCTTGCTGCCTACCAGAAACCGAGCCTAGACGGCCATGAGTAAATGCTGGATATGCAGCAAACACAATATTCGCGGCGGAAGTTGTTGTGTTTTGTCTTTAATATGATTCTAGAGAAAAGTCTTCTGTGTTGTACTCAGGGCAGTGGTTATCACAACGATAGTATTTTGTTATTGTTTATCAGCCAGGTATAACAAGTTTTATCTGAATTATTGATTATTGGAAAAAGAAATATTGTTACCTTTTGTGGTATGAGCAAATATCTAAAGTGTTATTGTTATTGTAGCACACAACAATGCTTCATGCAAAAAAGAAGTTAAATTTAACGGGGTCAAGACGAGGGTAAGGTTGGCTGCGATAGCTTAAATCCTAGTATTCCTTCCGTAAACATTAAGAGGGAAATACACTTAAAACAAGAAAAAAAAACTCATTTTAGAAAAAAAGTTTTAACTTAAATCAATCGAAATTTTTCTACAATTCTAAGTGTTTCCATGTAGTAAACAAAAATATTTTTTTTTCAATTTTTTTTCAATTGAATTTTTTTGTTGAAAAAGTCGTAGCTGAATTCACCTCGGCTTTTTTTTTTGCACCGATGTTTCAGCAAGGTCAGTATCGGGTGAAAAATGGAAATGCTCATGTTGGTGCTTCAACTTTGACGCCAGCTGTAGTCCAAACCACTTGATGAAAACAGTTCAAATTTTGTCCACATTATTTTCTATACTTTGATAAGCTATGGAGAAATTTGTAATATGCTACCTAAATTTTTCACAGAAATACGGATTTTTGAAATTGCTATGCTTTTTTCACATATGTTATGGTAACTTCAAATCTATAAAGTCTATCAACATGAAATTTTGACAACATAAGGTCTATACATTTTGTATAATGTTGTGAAATTTCAGCTAAGAATAAGGATAATTGACAAAGTTACAGGAGGTTGAACATGGAGTTTTTTGCTAACAAAATTTTGCTCGGCTTTTTTTTTGCTACTGAGTGTAGTTGTGCTAAATTTCCTGAAAAACAGTGCCATTAAGTTAAATCGTTCTGGTTTTTCCGGCGCACTTATTAGTCGTAGATGTGTTGCTGAGTCGTTGGAACAGTTCAATAACATTGTTCCGGACTTTTGTGAGTCGGAAGTTGCCTGAGTCTATGCTTAATGTGCCGGTCCGTATTTACATCGTGTGTTTCCATTACTATTATTTTTTACGGCTGGCTTATAGGACCTGCACCCCCTGTCTCGCCGTAGTCCCACGCTCGCATGAGGACGACGATCGGCCGCCCATAACATGGAGAACATACGCCATTTTAAGCCGCCCTGACATGGAGAACAGACGCTCAGGTTGGTGAAGGCCACAAGTCTCCACCTATTGAACGGATTCCATTAATTCTGAGAATAATATGTTTTATATTTTGAACAATAAACATGCTGAAGCAGAAGACTACAAGCATCCTATCAGTACTTCGGACTTGGAAATATATTGTACTCTTTTAAACAAAGCCGATCAGTTCATTTCAAGTCCTGAAATTTTTCAAAGGAGGGGCGATACAATAGCCTGGAAACCGATTTAAATAACCATAAATAAAACGTTTTTTCTCTATTTTAATTGTTATGTTTTGTATTTTCCGTGCGTGGAGTTACAATTATGATGTAGAAAGAGATGTTCGCTCATCACAATGAGGCACCAATAGTGGACAGTAATGTTTGCTAGAATGGAACATATGAAGAGAAAGTGTTGGAAGTCCCGTCAGTGTACGGTAGGTTGGAAATAGAATAGAAGTATTGAGAATTGAGCGAAAGGGCATGGGTAAAGGACGTTACCTTTGCCTAACATCCCACTGAGGGGTAGGTCGAGACACGGACGAATCCGCCACCTCAACAGGCAAAAGTAACGTGTTGGATCGCGCTCATGTACCATTGATAGCTTTGTGAAAGTTTCATGCGGTAGTCTGTATGCACTCTGTTTTGATGTGCTCATGGGAGAGGAACTCTCTCCTTTTTGGGTTTGTTTTGATTCGCAATGTCTGAGATCACTCAAGTTTTTCTTTGCTTTTTTAGTTCTAAGAAAATATAACATTTGTACATTGGCAAGAAGAGGAGAATCGATGTTTTGATGTTGGACAGTTTTGAGAGAGTTTTTGAGCCAAGACCATCTAGAGACTTTTTTTTCCGGCGATTAAGTCAAGGGGAGGGTATAATGACAAACCAACGTTAATGCAGTTTAAAGCTGCTTCCATACGACTAATGGTAAACAATTATATTCGTTTGTCGGCTACAGGAAACTATTTCGATTTCTCTGAAATTAAAATGCTACATGGCGATAATAAACGACAGTTGTCTTTAAACACTATTAATCAAAGAAACGATGATTAAATTGCCGTTCGGCTTGACACTTAATGAAAATCAATCGCCAAGGTCTGGGCCAATCCAATGACGATTTATTATTGCATTGTTCTTTGACCCAGATATGTTTTTGGTTAAAAAAAAACTCAACGAAAAAGTCAAATGCGAGGATTGCTTGAAATTCATGGCTTTAGTTGGAGCTGACCCCGAGTTTAAAAAAAACCAAAATACTATGCAGCGCTGTAGGAAAATATCTTCAATAGTCTTCGAACAAAGGCATATTTTTGAAAAAAAAAAAATATGTCCGACTACATTATTGACCAGGATGCATTTTGTAACCACCGAAATGCGTTGGTTGGCTTTTGCATTGATTTTATTTGCAGAATAATTCACTACACATAATGCTTCGGTGGCTTCTTGGGCTTCAAATGGCGAGTTGACAATTTCGAAGGAGGGTGCGACCGACCTTTGATCCTTACAAGTTCCTACCTCACGCCTCCACGAGTCATATGATCACAAAAGACTGCCAGCTAAAACACGGAGACGCTGGTTGGCGAGGCCTGGACAGCCTAAGGCAGTTGAAGGATTTGATGACTGGACAAGGGATCGCGGAGTCGCCAGTCCCTTGTCATGTGAAGACACGCGGCTTTCTGGCCGTAGTCTCCCGAAGGTCCTCATTGAGATCGCCGAGCCCTGCTACAACAAGCCATCACGTAGGCTATTCTCTCGGGAAACCCTGCTGAGGATAGTCCTGCAGACATACGTAATCCATGCACTGATGGTGGATTATTTTCACATCACATTACACAAAATGCTATGGTGGACTTAAGACAAAACAACATAAAAAGTTGAACTAAGTTATTCTGTTTCAAGCGGATTTATATTGGTTGAGTTTTATATGTTGTTTACCTGTTTTCATTAATAAATTCTTGTTAGCGGTATAGTCCTACAATGCAGACATGCCTAAACTTTGAAATTCTACGAAATGGTTCTTTATCGGCTTTCTATTCAAAAAAATTGTCATTTTATTTGTTTAATTTTACACCGCTGGTTATGGCTATATCGAACCTTAAAAGTACAATAACCGTTCGTTAATTGACACTGACATTTTCGAATTTCTTAGTGACGTTATCTCTTTGAAGCAATATTCAGAACATTGTTGTACAATTTTATTTCGCAATGTTCAAAATGCTTAAGTTAAATATAAGCGCGAAAACGTCTGAACCAATTAGCGAACGATTATTGTAAACGATTGTGTTAACGGAGACAAGATATTACTCTTCCGCACACAACTTATTGTGAACCGAGGCATAAAAGTGGCAGGCTTCAAGAACTTACGCTTTCTTCAGTCCTCTGGCATCAATCGGGGTTAATCGAGATTCTAGATAGTCAATTCTAAAAATGGCGAAGTTATATAAAATCGACCCCAACTCAATACAAACTATTCTCCATGACGCACAGATTTTGCTGGAGGTGTTCGGTAATGGATATCATCGTACAATTTTATTCACCGATGAGGAACTGTGGAGCAATACCACAGTTACCAAGGGCACCAAACTTTACGGAATTTTGAAGTTCACTTTAACTTTTATCTGTGGAATTGCTGAATACAAACAAAGAAACCAATGCTTAGAATATATCTGTCAGTTTCCTATTACGGATAAAATACATTAAATCCACCATTCCTCGTCCTACGAAATGATGTTTATTAAGTTTAAAACTATATGTTTAATGCTACAAATGAAACAGGTTGGTGGTGATGATTAGCAATAACATACCGATTGGGATTTATAATCAAGAAGTTAATGGTCTTCCACAATCCTTTCAAAAGCCATTCAAAATTTTTCACCCTATACATTCATGTATAGGTTGTGTTAATAAGTTTACTATATAACTTTCAACATGTTCTATAAAGAATGAAACTAACGCCCCTCAGATTATTTTGAATATTATAAGATAACATATTGTTTCCTTTAAATCCATGTGACAATTTTTTCGAGTGCACATTTTTCCTAAATTGCGAAATTTTTCAGAATTACAGATTTACTGTACCCGTGCTGTTTCTCAAGCAACAAGTCTTCCCCCGAAATTTGTCGCTATCTTGATCCTCTGAACCCATCTTATGGCCCATTCTAGCAAATCAGAGTATCTACGAAATCAATGCACACCTACACACACACCTGAAGCATCGCAATTCCCCCATGGAAGGGGGGAAAACACACCGGCACTTTCCGTAGCCCGAGAGCTTCTTTGGTATTGCGTCCACGCCACTTCTTGCCTGTAAGATGAGAGGAAGATGACGTGCCTCGTTAAAATCAGATTTATTTCAAGCATTCTGTTTGTGTTTCAAATCAAAGCCCGGTGGATCCTTACTGTACTCCAGCGCGACAACGGCGGTATTTGCCATGTAGAAAAGATTGCGCCTGGGGGAAAATCTTTTGCCTCATCTTGTCCGATGTAGGTAGGTAATTGCAAGGAATGAGAGCTGCTTTTTTATGTTCACATCATATTGGGAGCTCTCCATTTCGAATATAGCACAATCAAAACGTTTCACCGAGCGCAGCTATTTCCCCGATGGATGTGTGTTTCTTTTTTGCTTTTTTTTTCGTATTTGCAATAAAAAACTCGTAGGGGTGGCTCATGCGTTTAGCATTCAGCGTTTGAACATCAAACGTTTCTGAGGAATTGTAAGCGGATACCTGTCTCTTGTATGTACAAATTCACGGTAAAATTATGTATTTAATAGAATTCGAAGAATCGGCTTGTTATTTGCATGATTTTTCAGAAGCAGATTTTTATTTTGGCGACAAAGTTAATCCATAAGCAGCTCAGAATGAATTGGATTCTTTGAAATGATAATAATCTGAGAAAGATATTATGGAAAATCAAGCATAATTGAACGAACCAAACTTTCCGTGGGTTGATTGGAAATCGGCTGATGATCAAGACAATTTTATAGAATAAACCATCTACCTATGAAGGCAGTCCGAAATTTACCCAGAGTTCAACGCAACCGATTGTTTATTTCACAATAGCAGAGATATATCTACATAAGAAAGTGTTCATCAAGATGTTAATCCTTCTTTCGGTAAAATTCTCGAACTTTCTGTGGCACACCCGCCATCAGGTTCCGTACGGTATTCTCAAATACGTCCTCCGTGACGGTTTTCCATATTCTCTCGAATTCATCGGTACCACTTGCTTCGAAGTGTTTCCGCTTAACTAGAGCCCAGTAATCTACTCTATTAGGCGAAGTTCTGGACAGTTTGGCGGACTGGCTGTTTTTGGCATGCAATTGACCTCTTGTAGCTTATACTTGGAATGGTATGGATTTCGCATAGCTACAAGAGACAAATCAGACCAAACAGAGCTGAAGAGTCGTGGCTTTTGATAACCTATAGCAACCGCTTTTGCAGACATCTTTTTTGTCCGGAAATGCTCGGCAGGAGCGTTCCTTTGCATTGCGGTATAAAAAGCCCGACCAGGAAGCTGTTTGAAGTCTTCGAGTACGTATGTTTCGTCATCCATTATGATACAAGAAAATGTTCGCAAAAAACAGGTGTTGAGCTCCTTAGCATGACTTTTTGCTGTTAAAATTTGCTTATCATCACGGTTGGGCAATGAGTAGAGTAATTAACGATTTGCTGCCTCAATATTTATTCACTCATTTCGAAAGACGAAATTCCATTCATTGATCTAATACTAGAAACGTGGATGATTTTAAAGCACCATATTTTTGTACGGAGTTTTACAAATTTCTTTGTTGTGCTATTTTTGTATGTTGACTAAGTTATTACATTGGATATTAGGTATGATTTAATGTCAAATGTTTAGTAATTGCATAGGGCACAAACAAACTATTATGTTTTTCGTTAATGTAATTGAATTCCTGGAATCTTTATCAAATATACACATGGTTGAGCCTGGCACGCATCAACAGGCATGGTTGACCGATTGGTATTTTTTAACCCTTATGTGTTCGACAAAAAAACACCTCTAAGTGATCGACCCGGGTACCCACCGAATTCAAATGGTTATAACTGTGGCTATTATTGACCGATTTTAATTCTTTTGGCACCGTTAGATTTCAAAACTCATTGGCTTTAAGGAAATAATCAGCAATGACCGTTTGAATTCATCTGTTTCCCGTAAATCCGGGTTACCGGGGCTGTGGTCTGGTACGGAGGCACTATTTGGAATTTTCTATTAAATTTCCGGAAATGGAAGTCAAAATCTTTGGTATAATTCCTAGAAACTACTAAAATTCTATTGTGGGTCACATGCCGACACGGCCATTCTGTAACAGGATCCCGTGGGGCCTCGAGTGGCCATGACCATTTTCAGTAGAAAACCCTGGCAATATTGATGATTGATGATGATGATGATGATGATTGATGATTGATGAATATGGGTATCATAATTCATGAAATTTCTTCAGTAGGATATTTCTCAACGTTTAGTGGCCACCTGATGATTTGTCCTTGAACCGGTCAATCCGGAACAGGTTCCTGTGGGGCCTTGAGTGGCCATGAACATTTTTAGAAGAAAACCCTGGCAATATGGGTATCAAAATTCATGAAATTTCTCCAGTAGGATATTTCCCAACGTTTTGAGGCCATCGGATGATTTATCCTCGGGCATGTTTCTTCGGAACAGGTTTCCGTATAGCCGCAACTGGCCATGTGCATGTTTAGAAGGAAACTCAGG
Source organism: Aedes japonicus (assembly GCA_034211315.2). Taxonomy (NCBI): domain Eukaryota; kingdom Metazoa; phylum Arthropoda; class Insecta; order Diptera; family Culicidae; genus Aedes; species Aedes japonicus. Next base: position 18,481 of record JASCZW010009830.1, read on the forward strand.
CAACATGGGCTTCGAAATTCATGAAATATAACCAGAAAACTATTTCACTACATTGTGTGACCATCTGATACTTTGTCCTCGGAAAGGTCATCTCGAAACAGGTTCCCGTGAGGCCTGAGTGGCCATGAACAAAACTGGCCACAAACCGTTGAGAAATATCCTATATTTCATGAATTTTGATAACCACGTTGTCAAGGTTTCCTTCAAAAATGTTCATGATCACTCTAGCACCACGGGAACCTGTTCCAGATTGACAGGTCCAACGATAAATCAATCAGATGGCCACAAAACGTTGAGAAATATCCTACTGGAGAAATTTCATGAATTTTGATACCCATTTTGCCAGGCTTTCTTTCTAAATGTGTTTATGGTCACTCTAGGCCCCACGAGAACCTGTTACAGAATGGCCGTTCCAAGAACAAGTTGGCATATGGTCCACAATATGATATAAATAGTTTCGAGGAATTATTCCAAACATTCTGACATACATTCCTGCAAATTCAATAGATGTTCCGATATTGTATCTCCGTTCCAGAACACAGCCCTGGTAACCCGGATTTACGGGAACCAGATGCATTCAAATGGTCATTGCTGATAATGTCCCTAAAGCGAATGAGTTTTGGAACCTAACGGTGCCAAAAGAATTAAAATCGGTCAATAAAAGCCAGAGTTATAATCATTTAAATTTGGTGGGTACTGTCGATCACTTAAGGGGTAAAAAAATCGAAGTCCCCCCCTTCAGCCCCCCTTGCTACTGTACGAAATGTTTTAATGCAAAAAGTTGCCTTCTAACTATTTTTAAGATGTCACTGTATTTCAGCTTCCTGGTTTAAAATAAACTATGGAAATTAGTAATGTAAAACATGAAAAGGTACCCGGATACCCTGTCGATCACATAAGGGTTAAACAGCTGAAAGTTTATGATGTTAGAGGGATTATATGCACCAACCATTCGCGGTACAATTTCCTCAAGCGATATTTGGCGACTGTTTTCTGTTTATCGGTTCGGATTGGCTCCTTGTCATGAAGTCCGGCCTGCTTTATTGCCTGCTGGACGAACTAGACGGAAAAATTGACCTTCTTGGCCATGCACACTCTAGCCAAAGGCGCAAAAACGAGATCTAAATTAACTCTAAATTAGAAGAAAAATTAGTAATCTCCATTTAATTCCAACTACCTTTGCTTATCTTCGACAGATACGCGTATTTCGTCTACAATGTGCAGACTTCTTCAGTGTCTCGTACTAATAACTCGAGTCGAGTTATTAGTACGAGACACTGAAGAAGTCTGCAAATTGTAGACGAAATACGCGTATCTGTCGAAGATAAGCAAAGGTAGTTGGAATTAAATGGAGATTACTAATTTTTCTTCTAATTTATAGTTACAAGTATTCCACTAAACAGCTCAAACCCTCTAGGATTCGAGATCTAAATTGTTTTGACCTCCAATACTACCTTTTTTACTTTAGTTTCTTCTGCAAAGTATATCTATAATTTATAGACTGTTCCAGAAAGTATAAGCGCACTTTCAAAATAACAAAAAAGTCATGTTTTTTTAGTTTTAATAATTTTATTTGGCAAATCATATTTGTATTTGTGTTTTATATAGCCCCCCCACCCCCTTACAGATGGAGAAAGCTCCTTAACAAATGAAACACAAAGGCATACCTCGAGAATTAATCAAGCAAATGGAACCAAATTTGAGATGTGGAGGTTTTAGAAGGCAAGAAATGTTTCTACGATGGTTTGGAACCCTTTTTAACTTTGGAAATGAGAACCTCATACAAATGAAACACAAATTTATACTAAACATGAAAATTATTCTATCTGTTATGAAAATGTGTATGTGGGGGTTTCTGGCGTCGGACAAAACTTTCATGATGGATCGAGACTCCTCCTCCGTCTAAAAGGGGGGTTGGCATACAAATAAAAAACAAATTTCTGCATAAACCAAATTTGGGATGTGGGGATTTTCGGAGGCAGAATTTTTTTCTTCGGTGGCTCGAGACCCCTCTACTCTTGAGGGGGCGGGGGCTCTCTTACAAAAGAAACAACAGTTTGAAACAAAAATGAGAAGTATCCATGCAACACAAACACAAAATATATATTTCTCGGGTAGGCAGCATGTTCTGATAGAAGTTTGAACCACTACTTAGTCGAGAATGAGGGATGTTTAAGTTAGTATTAGTGCTACATTATGCACTAGAAGTTAATCTATGTCAAAGCAAAACTGAAGCAAAACTTTCCAACAGGAGATTCAAGTTGCATGTAAATTATTGAATTTTTGAAATTGAAATTACCAGTCACAATACACGGTCCGACAATTGAAGAGCTACATTGAAAAATAAGCTTTTATTCGTCTAAAGAAATTCATCTCAATTCAAACTCATTTAACTTCAGTAAAAACCAAATCACTTTTTGAAAATTCACTTGTCAAGTTCAACTTGTTCGCCCTTAAGTTTAACCACTAACGTTCCAACACCCATTCACCAGCATGGTCTCATGGATGAAATCTGTTTGAAAGAATCCTTGAAAGCTTGATCACTAAGAGCATCTATAACCTGGAGGCTACAAAGAGAGGGCAATGAGAGCTTTACTGCAAATCCAGAAATCTATTTCAGAATATCTGGAGAGTCACTCTTATTCCGAGTTTACTTCCACATAAAATAAACCCTGCATGTAAAAATTACCGATATCATTTGAAGAAGAGAACTACAACACCCCCCCAGATTTGTTAATGTTAAATTCTTTTACTAGGCACGTGTTTAGTATAATTTGAAAATATGAACTATTTTTATATACATTTATAAAAACACTAGCTTGTTCATTCGTAAAAATGATTTTTTTTATGTTATTCAATTCATGCACTCGCGATAAAGGAAGATGATATTCATTAACCACGAACACTTTTCTTTGAAGGAGGGAGGGGGGAGGGGGAGACTAAAGTCTATGCTCTAGAAAAAATTCAGAAAATTGTATTTTATTCTTTTATTATTATTGTTTATTACAGTCAACAGGTAAAATATTTGCCCCAAAGTCCGGCATCTTAAAAATAAAATCAAAAAATTAAACAAACTGGCATAACACTCGTCTACAACTACACTTAGAGAAGGTCCATTAATTATGTCACGAAGTTAGGGGACAGCGGTTTGGAAAAACGTGATAATCCATACAAAAAAATTTGAAGGTCCACACAAACAACGTGACAAGAGGGGGGGGGGGGGGGGTGTGTATCAAAAGTTACTTTTTGCGTGACATAATTAATGGACGTTTTCTTATTTGATTCTCTGTGCACATCAAAATCAAATAAAAGGTAACAACTATTAGAAACACGACTCATGCTGCGTATAGGCTCATGGAAACCATAGTTAGTTCTTGCTGCGGGAGGACGTTAGAAAGCAGAAGATAGCAAAGTTTGCCAAAAAATATATGATTTGGGCAGGTGTACCTAACATAATGCCTCCAAAAGCATCTACTTCCTCTTCTGAGGTCACACGATTTTCTGGCCAGATTTAACCTCGTGCCATTACTCCAAAGAGGTTTTGGAGTGGTACAAGGTTAAGGAGGTCAATTTCGTGCCAAAGCTTTTCAACCCCCCGAACCCACCGGAACTGCGTCCAATTGAAAAGTAAATACTGGGCCATCATGAAGCAGGCACTTCGGAAGCATCCTCAGAAAGTGAAATCGGAGGATGATATGAAGAAAAATGGATTGCTACGCCCAAAAATAGCTGGTCCAAATATTGAACAGGACCTTATGAGTAGTGTAAAGAAGAAAGTTTATGCATTTGGATATGGAATTGAAATTGAATAAAATGAACATGTTTTATTTTAATCTCTGCAAGTTTGAAGACGATTGGTTAAAGGGGAGGATTTTGCCGAATTTCTGTGTGTGACGCTATTTGATTCCGTACATCATTTAACAAAGCACAGATCCAGCATGCGATTATTCTCGTTTCATGCCAACTAGGGATCGGAAAACGATAGGAAAGCAGTGCCCAAAAGAATTTTGCTCCCTGTAAATCGTGCCCAAGTCGAAATCGCCGAGAATGATCACCTTGTCCCTTGGATTAAACTGTGAAACGACACAGTTCAGAGAGTCAAGATGCTTTTCGATCAAAATTGCGTACATTACTCGGTCGGGAGGAAAGTAAATCACGCAAACGTAGAGCGATGCATCGTCGGTAGCCAATGCAGCCCATATTTGCTCTGCCGATGAGCTATTGGGAGGATTGACCGAACGAGATTTGAATCTAGAGAAGGTGACCGATCTTGTCGATAAACGGTGTAGGAATCGTCAAAGAGTGATTCGTCGTAGTATTTTCGCTAAGCCAGGTCTCGGTGAGAGCGTAAATGTCATAGCAACCATCACTAAGGGCCGATGGATACTCGGCTCGAGAACTTTTTATCCCACCAACATTTTGGCAGTACACCAGGACACTCGATGTAGCAACTGCAGCTTGTCTTGGTCCTCGGAGGCAGTCATGGGAATTGCTGGTTCCGGCTTAACAGTTTGTCTCATTATCTCGGATGGATGAGCGCCCGATTGATCAGCCGCAGAGCGAGGCTGATGGTAGTGGCTAGAATAAGTGGTTTCGATCAGACTCTGGACATTCGTAGAAATAAAGGAATACTCGCCGGGTAGAGGTTGCTGAAAGAGCCTTTCATCTCATTCGACCACAGGACCAGGACGACTATGTAGAACGACGGAAGCGTGTGGGAGGACTGGGTCGGAGGGCTCAAGCGCTTCCAAATGGATTCCTACGGCGTGTCCTGGTGTCTGGAACGGCTGACGGTGTGATCTGGGTGTCTCGTTGCGATTGGTCTTAGCTTCATCATTACTGTCCATTTGTTTATCTATTTAGCTGCAAATTCACGAAGGCATCAGGCATGGATTGTCTTTAAGAACATCTCTGCAAACGGGGTGGAATTCAGCATTTGGATTTTCGAGATTAACTAATGCGATGGAGTCACCAAGGCCTCCATTGCTAACGTCCCAACGACTGTTGGGGAAATTTTTGCAGGTCCCAAAAAAAAAAAGATCCCGCTCAGATTGATGGTTCTCAAATTCTCGGAAAAAGATTCTTTTCGGCCATATGGAAGGATCCAACTCAATATCCCTATGATTCTTAGCAACTCCAATTATGAAGAAAAGTCTACGAGGTGGGAGGGGGTGGGGGTTCTGAGATTTTCAAAAACAAATTTATGAACAAGCCTTAGGGAACGCCCATTAATTATGTCACGCAAAAGTGACTAACGACGCAGTAAAAACAAAAAACACGACAGTTTTAAAGCACGGCTTGCTGCAATCCTCTGATTTTAAAACTACTAATGTTCCAGAAACTTTTTTTTATAAGCTTCGACTTCCTGTGCTTTTTTCGCAAATTAAAAGTACTGTTAGAAGTATTGTTAATTAATCGAATATCTGAAGGTCGAGTTGCAGAAGTAAGCTCAACTGTGTGTTCCTGCTGACAAACTCAATGAGCTGCATTAATTCCATCATCAAGTTGTAAATCTGTGTTAATAAGTACCAAACACAATTCTTCTAATAGCCCTTCCACTGCTATTTCGGTGAATATCAATCATATGCCTGAGTAAAAATACCATCAGGCAAGGCTTCTTCCACTTCAGTTAATTTGATCACAATCCATTTTTCGCTTCCAAACTTCAAACTACTCCACGCCGCTGACCAAGCCAATTCTCATAATTTTCAATCAATTTTAAAAGCTGGCTTTCCAGGAACTTTTTGACAGCTACTGCTAACTAATTGAATCCAACGTTCTGTGCTGGGTTCCGGAATGCTTCGTTTCGCTACACCCAATCGAATTTCAGGTGGAGATTGCCATCCAACCAACCGACAAACGACAGAATGCCCTTTCAAAGCTTCGTAAAATCTAATTGTTTCCATTATTCCATCTGCTGCCAATTTGAAAATTGCTTTTTCTACAATTAAGCTGCCAGATTTATCGATCGTTGTTTGTCGTCAAAATGCTCATAGGGAATGCTATCATCACCTTTTCCATCATCATCATCACCATCATCGTCGTCGTTGTCGTCTTCGCAATCGTTGGAGCTGCCATGAAATAGGAAAATGGGGAAACCATGGCTATTAGTCGATGTGTTTTCGGCATTTACGTGTCCTTTGCTATCAATTTTCAATCTGTGATATAGATTTTAAGTATCGCCCATGATGTTGTACTATAATTTGAATGCCGTTGCCGTTTTCGACCCTTATTTCCAAATTGTTTATTTATGACATCGATAGGGACACGGCCCCAGCAACAACCAAGGTCCGTACTGGAGAGTTCAACGATTAAAAGCAGGAAATGAAGTGTGACTTGTTCTGCGGTTTGACACTATGAGCCGAATCGTTCAGCACGTCCTTATTTTTAGAAATGCTAACAAATCGAAGCGAATGCTTTTGTTTTTCATTTGAAGCAACCTGCATATATATGTTTTTCACTTACAGTGCCCGGTGTTGGGGTTTGATCAACCTGCAATATTTAAGGTTACGCTCGGATCAATTAGGTTTCGGTTTGTTTCCAGCACATGTGGCAACATAACTTTCCCAACAAACTTGGCCATGCGGAAACCAACTTTTACCGTAGGTTCCAGTAATCGTGAGCATGTAGCTATCCGAATGGTTGTCTGTTGTCGCCTGCTCCTAAGCACACGCGAACTGCAATCCAATTTCGATGGGAAAAGTTTGACACTCTATTAGCATCACCCTCTCACTCTCGCTCTCTCTGTCTCTCCACTGCTGGCCCTGTCTAGGCTGAAATCACCGGCGACGGCAGCAAATGAGAGCTGGTGTGTACATGAGTAAGCTTTTCGAGGAAAGTGTAATTAAGTTGGTGTTTTATATGGCGTTGACTTCACGCTTTCGGGAGCTGAGAATTACCGCACCAACCGGCGTCGATATGTAAAAGCATTATAGTGACTTCAAATTAGGTGCATTTTGTGGCTTTGAGAAACGCACCAATTAGTAATATTGTGAGAACTTTTCTGACAGTGCCGGGCGTGTTTCAAGTGAGTGCAGTAAAATTAAAGAATATTGTCAACATTGAGTCGTTAAAATTTGTTTCCTGACGCCATGGACTATGGTAGGACTGATATTGGAAAGGATTGTTCGTGGAGTTGATCAAAAGTAATGGAATGACTACGTTTATTAAGATGTATTAATTGCTATTTTTTTGACTAATCGAAAATCTGAACGATAAATAAATGATCAGCTACCACTTTATCAACCATAAATGATGCATCTTTATTTTCCTTTGACCTAATTTTTTTATTTAATTTATTTCAACTTCAATACCCTAGCCGTAAGCTCCTACCTTACGCTTAACTGCACTCATTAGGTTATGTACATCATTTACTGCAGCTTCCTCTGTACGGAAACTCTCTTTTTCTTCATGCCTTCCTCAGATTTGACCACCATGCACTATGGTCCGAATGGACAAATTTCGCGACAAAAATCGATAACTCGAAAACCATTATCTTTAAACAGGTGGTGTCTTCAGGAGATTTGATTTTTAAAATAGGATCTATCTTTTGGTTTGGGTTGTGACCAGAGTGGTCCTTTAATGTTCATAATAAAAATTTCAACTTTTTATTCTTATGTTTTAGAGGATTTTTTGCTGCAACAGAATTGTAGATATTTTAATTTAATGTAACCTTGGTGAATTTTTTTTATTCTATCTCATCTACGTATCGTTTTATAACAGTTTTTCTAACTTTCCAGGTGGGACTTGTAAAAACAACTTTTTTATTTCAATTTGAATTTGAAAACTTTGCATAGATGACTTTTAGAGTATAAAATGACGCACATTTTGAAGATTTAAATAAAAGATTAAATTTTTTTTCACCAAAGTTTCATTAAATTTAAATATTTACAATTCTGTTGAAGCAAAAAAATCCTCTAAACCATAAGAATAAAAAGTTGAATTTTTTATTATGAACATTAAAAGACCACCCTGGTCACAACCCAAACCAAAAGAAAGATCTTTTTTTAAAAATTAAATCTCCCGAAGATACCATCTGTCGAAAGTTAATGGTTTTCGAGTTAGCGATTTTTGTCGTGAAATTTGTCCATTCGGACCATAGTGCCATGGGATGCTTCCGTAGTACCTGTATTTTTCGATGGGCCTTAGTTCTGGTGCGTTGAGGGGGTTCATGCCCTTGAGTACGGAAGTGACCCCGTTGACTTTGTATCACTCCAGGACAACATATGAATAGTTGCACATGAGCAGATCGCATGTCAATAGTTGCCACATGAGCAGATCGCTTGTCAAATCATGTAGTTCTTGGCAAACTTTGAAAGTGTCTACTTCCTTATTTTTTCCGGAACATCAAACTGGTGTTGTGAGGTAGAGAACCCGGGAGCATCTTGCTATACAGTTTTCGGGCCTGTAACTCTGTCAGTATGTGTACAGTACCTCCCGGACTTTGGATCTCTGAACGTAAGACGTGGAAAGATTCAACTTTTCAGCCACATCCCTAACCGAACCACGACACGCTTGTAATCCTGATCACAAGCGTTTGCATTATAAAAAATGGACTTTTTTAAGATGGTGATAGAAAAGAGATAAGACAGATAATTGCGTATGATAAATTTCCAATAGAAGGCTATTATTTAAGTTTACTTGCAAAAAAATTCTACGCCCTTGCGAGCGGCTTTCCGGCAGTTAACCGGAACATTCGCTATAGAGGACGAAAATATGCGTGTAGGCATGTTTTGGAGTTTTTTCATCGTTTTACTCATCAATTCCTTCTCAGTTTTCGCCACAAAATTGTTGGAGGAGATCTTAAGCTTCAGGTTGGCCACTTTCTTGGGGAACTTGGTGTGTGAAGTGAACTTCACCTCGGAGCTCACTTTCTCCGTGGGGGAAGTAAAACACGAAGTGCCCTGCCAGTCGTTGCCATCCCGGGTGAGATAGGTTTCGTCATCCATCACCACCGTCACGTCGCGATTCGCCGGGAAAATCGAGTAGACCATCTTATTCAGCCGCTGCCGCTGCGTCATTGCCTGAAGCTCCAAAACCAGTGGACGGGACTTCCGCTTCCTGACATGTATGTTCATGTTCGACAGGTACTTTTTCACTGTTTAGCCGGTTGCACCGACCTCTCGATCAAGCGCACTCAGCGATATAGCCACTTTTCCTTCGGTCTTCCTCTTCAGCATCCTTTGGAGCTTCTTGTCGCTCAGGGCCGTCCTGAACCGGGCTTTCTATCGATGCTCGGATTGTTATCTAATGAATGTCCGTTTTCGACGCGGCAGGGGCGCCGTTCTTTGAACGCGCACACTTCTGAACGGAGTGTCTTCACTGTTTTTGCCATCACGGTTAGAGTTCAACTGATAGAGCTGTCAAATTTTGTGTGCTGACTCATGGGTTACTATGATTGATTCTGAATGGGTAGTTTTGTCAGTGCGGGTGAAGGTTAACCCATGGAAAATCGACAATTTTTGTCCATTTTTACAAAGTAAATGTGAATAGAACATCCATTCTGACCGCAAGTTTTGCAACCATCTATAGAGTGGGCCACTTTGTAAAAACTTTAGCTTTGAAGAAGCATAGAGGAGGGATAAAAGACAAAACAGTTTAAAAAAATTATCAACAATGCCGGTCGGAGTGCTATTCGGCTGGAATAAAACTAAAATTGTTACTTGGGGTAGGATCTATTTTATACTCCCAGGCACGAGAAATACCTATGGTACGTATTGTCCTGACATTTTCCAACCAAATTCAATTCCAGTAGTCCTTATGTAAAACTTACACATAATTCAACAAAATCGATTGTTTATTCTGCAATCATAGAGATTTATCTACATTAAAAACAGTTGATTAGACTGTTAATCCTTCTCTCTGTAAAATTCTCGAACTTTCTGTGGAACAGCCACCATCAAGTTTCGTACAATATCCTCAGATATGCCTCCCGTGACGATTCTCCATCTTCTCTTAAAATCATCGGTTTAGGAAAGGCTTGTAAAATGGAACACGATCCGTTTTTCGCTCGTAACATGAATAATTTTTGTTTTTTAGCAAATCCAAAGACATTTTGAAAGAAGAACTAAAAGGCTCTAACTTTGCCCGGAATAATTAGTCATAGTCATCGTTAAAAAATTTGCGACAATCATCGAAAATTGCAATTTCAAAAAATGTATTGTTATATTTAAATTTATTGTTGATTCCATGGCATTTCTTAACATAAAATAATATCATTCATATGTTTTAAAACAAAAAAAAAGTGTTCCATCTTACAATCCTAAAAGTGTTCCATCTTATAAAAATTACGCCATAAACACAGAACATAAAAAAAAATCCATTTTACGATTTGTTTGGAAATACCTTTGGATCTTAAAAATACACCAAAAATACTTGCCAACACAAATGTTAGCCTTTAGATATCTATGGGAAATTTCCACTTATTAAGCACAAGAAATAATTGCTATTTTAGTTTTGCCAACACTTTCGAACATTGAAACCTGGAAGAGCTAAATCAAATGAGTGTATTCACTCCAAAAGCAAATGAAAATTGAAGAATAGCAAAAAAATGAGGATAACAATTGTCAGCGCGATAGTGTTGTCGCTGTGAATGTCAAAAGTGGCGCTGTTCCATCTTACAACTCGTTCCATCTTAGGGGAGGATGGTACAAAATGCACCGTTTAAGCAATATCGTGAATTTCTAGGTAATTGATGCTGAAATATAGGAATAAGTTATTGAGTATGGTGCATTACGATGTTTTCGTTGTAGATCAAATGTGATTTTAATTCTAAACGATGGTTTTTCATGATATTTTAAACCTTTTTCAATATGATGCCAAGACGACTTCAGGGTAAAACGCCCGTTTTATTGCTCAATATGCACCCTAAAATTGGGTTAAGACGCACCACAACACTGCACTATGGTACGAATGAACAAATTTCGCGACAAAAATCGATAACTCAAAAACCATTAACTTTAGACAGATGATGTCTTCTGGAGATTTAATTTAAAAAATAAGATCTATCTCTTGATTTGGTTGGTGACAAGGTTGGTCATTTTATACTGAAAATAAAATTTTCAACTTTTTATTCATATGATTTAGAGGGTTTTTTTTTCGCTTGTACAGAATTGTAGATATTTTAGTTTAAAGAAACTTTGCACATACATATAATTAGAAAAATGTACATAAAATGATGTAAATATATGTAAGTAAACAAATGTGAATGTGTTAACACAGACAAACATACATAACACTTGCAGTTTCTTTCATCGATTACGCATTGAACATCCACTTCAAATGTTGCTTAGTTAGTAATATCGCCACAGATAGCACGTATACTCGATTTTCTTACGTTTAACGTAAACACACTACTGCCATCTATTCAGCTTAATCATCCATCACAGTGTGCTGAACAGAACGCGCAGGTGTGTTAGTGACGATGATTTGTAGTGTCAAATGTTCGATATGTTATGTCTGTTTGTCTGTGATATATTTTTTTTATCAAAAAAAGGAGATGGATTAATATAAAAATATAAACATTTTCATAAAAAAAAGTTAATGGTTTTCGAGTTATCGATTTTTGTCGCGAAATTTGTCTATTCGTTCCATAGTGCACTGGTATATTATGCACCACATTAATGGGATAGCATGCACCGCTTGTAAAAAGTAAAAACACAGCTATAAAAAGTTACTCATTAGAGGTGTAAAGTTGCAACATATCGCCACGTCCTCTTAGCTTTGTTTGGTTGTCAAGCAGCCAACGGCTATTAGAATAAAGACGTTGCGCAAAACGTTGTGATATTATGGTTTCAGTTGAAAATCGAATTTAGTCGACTAGCGACAATTGATTTTACCCGTTCTGTACGTTATACCCAATGTCGGAAGTAGTGCGCTGCACAGCGCATCTGATGCGCCATACAGCGCACTACTTCCGACATATAGGTTTAACGTACAGAACGAGAGTAAAATCAATTGTCGCTAGTCGGGAAATTAGGGTTTCAACTGAAACCATAATATGTTGCCAACTCCTCATTATATACACGCTTAGAAAAAAGTACCCAAAGGAGCAGTTAAATGTGGGTAGCACGTTGGGTTTATTTGTGTTTATCTACCATTGGGTTCAAATTACTTACTTTTGAGTAGAATTTTACCAGAAGTAAGTTTTGTATACCCAACATTGGCTTCATACATTTAACCGCTCCACTGAGTATTTTTTTCTTAGCGTGTAGACGTATACATAACGACACAGTGCGTTCTGCCCCAGTTTTAGTTTCGCATGCTCTTGTCTAAATATTCTGAAAATACGTGGAATTATAGTGAAGTTTTGACACTATCTTAATGTTTTGTTGTGTGCGATATATGTGAAGTGGATTTATTATAAACCATGGATATTAACGCTTGTTAAAAGCTTATTTGAATAACACTATTATTTACATGTGAGTAACAGTCGGGACAATTTCTTAAATTTTGATCATATTTGGTGTATATAGTGCCTTAGCCTACTACCAAATTATGAGTTATGCTGTTTTATTTAAAATTTGATAAAATATAATTCCATTAAATCTATAGTTTTAAAGATTTGAGCATATTTATTGAGTGGGTCATTCTACCCCACCAGTGCATTTTGTACTGTTCTCCCCTACAAGCCTTTCCTCTACTATTTGCTTTCTTCTTCGTTTCAAAGAGTTTCCGTTTAACTAGAGCTCTGTACTTCACTTTGTGTGAAGCTCTTGACAGTTTGGTGGATTGGCTGTTGTTGGCATGAGTTTGAAATCTTGTACCTTATATCATTCCAGAACCGATTTCGCATAGTGACAGGAGGTCAAATTAGGCTAAGCATATACAGATAAAAAGAAACATTGAATTTTCTGCGTTATCTAATCCACATAAAGGGAATGCTAGATTTGGCAGAGTAAATTTGAGCCAGATAACGCCTGAATCAAGCCTGTTGTATGCAAGATTGCAAACATTGTTGAATGCAAACATTGTTTACGTTTCCTTTGGCTTGCAATTAAACGAAGCGAAATTTTACACGCTTGTTAAAATTAATTATTTTTTTCTGTGTAGCTGGAGAGTCCTGGCTTCTGATAAACGGTACCAACCGCTTTTGCAGACTTTTTTCTCGTACACTTCCTTATGGATAGTGCTGTTTCAGATTTTCGACCACAACTGCATATGGCCGGCAAAATCAAACACTTCTTCAGGAATTCGGACTCTTTATTTCTGAGATTTTCAAAAATGAGTCTCTGTGGTTTATGAATAGTCCCTAAGACATTGCAGAAATTTTGATAAACAAATTAAATCAAATTCCTCCCATTTTTATGAAAAGCATCGATTTTCAAGCATTAATAAATCCATGTGAAATTAAACATTTCTTTTACATTTAAAAAATCAACCTTTTCCATTGAAAACAATTTTTAGAAGCCTACCACACAAAGTAAGGAAATGCAATAAAAACCTGGATATTGCAAAAAAAAAAACTGACCATTGCTTAATTTATAAACCATACACATTCTGACTTCATTCAAATTTAGTCACCAATTAGCAAAGGTACCCTTTGCTTTATAGAGTGAACGATATTTTTATAATCGGAGTAAAATTTAATGCAAAGATAGATAAACCCTCTGAAATGGCGTAATGGATGCATATATTGGTCCTTTGTGGCAGGTGATTGAGGAGATGGAAATTGCCAAAAGTGAAAATATTTGTGATGCATCTACCTATGGGCACGAAGGACGCCGCTTACAAAGTATATTCTAATATGATACATGTACAATCTTCTGATTCAAAGTATTGCTTGACGAATGTTGTCAAATCCGGTCATATTCACAGCATATTATTTCCTTGTGATTTTCAAACGCATTTCGTACGAACGGCAGAAAAATCCAAATTTGTCGGTACGCGATCATGTCATGAAACTTAAACTACCCAAAAGTACTTGATGAAAGCAAAATTTGACTGCAACAACTCGTACTGAGGAGCTTCACACCAATTTTTTGCAAACATTTTCTTGTATCATAATGGACGACGAAACATATGTACTCAAAGACTTTAAACAGCTTCCAGGTCTGACTTTTTACACCGCAATGCAAAAGAACGCTATTGCCGAGCATTCCCGCACAAAGAAGGTGTCCAGGCAGGCGAGATGTAACTGTGATCGAAAATCTAAAAGTTTCATCTCTACCGGCACGATCAATAAGGATGTGTAAGAGAAAGAATGTCTGCAAAAGCGGTTGCTACCATTTATCAGAACCCACGACCCCCAGCTCTGCTGGGGCCTGATTTGGTCTCTGATTACTATGCGAAATCCGTCCTGGATTGGTATACAAGAGATCAAATACGTGCCCAAAACAGCCAATCCACCAAACTGTACAGAACATTGCCCAAAAGAGAAATACTGGGCTCTAGTTGAACGGAAACTCTTTGAAACTAAAAAAAAACAAATGGACCGATGACTTCAAGAGGAGATGGAGAATCGTCACGGCGGGCTTAGCTGAGGATACCGTACGGAACCTGATGGCGGGTGTACCACAGAAAGTTCGAACATTTTACAAAAAAGAAGGATTAACGTCATAATCAACTGTTAGTATTGTAGATATAACTCTATTATTGTGAAATAAACAGTCGGTTTTGTTGAATTATTTGAACTTTTTGTTGCTGCTTTTATTTTGGTGTCCGAAATTTAAAGTGGACAGGCTTTATTGTTATGGAATGAATTCTTACTTTAAATTAAAAAATTAACTCCAAACGTACAAATGACATACAGCTCATATTAAAGTGTAGATCTACAACCAAACTCAAAGTTTGAACTGACTTTTACTCATAAAAGATTAATGTTTCAATTAGACTCATCAATTAACACCTTTATTTTTTTTCAGGTAAGTTTCATCAAGACAATCTCGGAACCTGTGCTGAAACTGTTTGTGAAATTACACCCTTGCATCAATTCAACTACACTAAAAATAACAAACTTTGACTGTATCTGTCAGACAAAAGTAAGTACATCTAGACATCAATTATCTCCAACCTGGCTTTGAATGACTTTGTGTTGCAGTTTGGGGATTACAATCAACCGTGTTTGCAGTGGAAAGCAACGGATAACGGATTTCTAGAAGCCAATCCTCAATCTGTTCTTTCAAACGCCGGTTGTGCGTTAGTCGACGGTCTTTCCTTCCATGGCTTGACGCAGCTTAACGGAGTACCGAACAGAAACTCACGGTTTTTGATCTCGTCCTGCAAACGACGCAGTCAGCAATGCATGTGAAGTAGCCGAAGCTATTGAACCGCTTATCTCCCTTGACGCCGACCAGCCAGCTTTGAACGTGGTAGGTTAACCTTCCGAGATTCGATAGCGTGACGATTGCATCTGACGGCATTGACGACGCGTGTTATTCCGACATGTTGCTTTTGCGAGCATGTCCTTGGCGACAGCCGTTCGCGACTAAGTTCACGTGCTCAAGTGCACACTGCCGAAAGTCACTCGCGATTTAGTAACAGCATCCGCGCTACTTAATTCCAACGTTGATCTTTTCGTAAAACATCGCTAGCCCGAGCTGTAATTCAACAGTACAGTCCTCTCGGCGAACACTGCACTCCGGTCAAATAGCATCCGCGACTCAATGCACTCTCATCAGTCAATGCTTTTGATTTTCATGCATTTATTGTTGACGAACACACCGTCCTGTCGGCCCTCAGAAAGCTGAAAATTTCGTATACTGCTGGTCCGGATGGGATTCCATCGTCAATTCTTAAAAACTGCTCTAATTCGCTTGCTATATCATTGGCTAAACTGTTCTCACGGTCACTGAACGAAAGTAAATTTCCCGGCGAGTGGAAACTTTCTCACATGTTTCCTGTCTACAAAAAGGGTGATAAACGGAATGTAGAAAACTACAGACGGATCACATCTCTATGTTCGTGCTCTAAGGTGTTTGAAATCATCATAAATGATGCTTTATTTAATTCCTGCAAAACATACATTTCAACGGCTCAACGCGGTTTTTACCCGAAACGATCTGTAGCTACAAATTTAACCGAGTTCGTTTCACTTTGTGTGTGCACCATGGACGCTGGTGGTCAAATCGATGCTGTTTATACAGATTTTAAGGCAGCATTTGACCGTGTGGATCATGGCATTTTGCTGGCAAAACTGAAAAAACTTGGTGTTTCTTCCCGTGTGGCGTGCTGGTTTGAATCATACCTGACGAACCGCCTGCTCTGCGTGAAAATCGGATTATCGCTCTCGGAAAGTTTCACAAATTCCTCCGGTGTTCCACAAGGCAGCAACCTCGGACCTCTCCTGTTTACGCTGTTCATCAATGATCTTTCTTATCTTCTACCTCCAGGGTGTAGATTATTTTATGCGGATGACGTAAAAATGTTCATGACCATCAACTGTTTTGAGGACTGTGAAAACCTGCAATCACGTGTAGATGATATGGCGACGTGGTGCTCTTCAAATTTCCTGACACTTTGCATCAATAAATGCATGGTTATTTCATTCCACCGAAAGCGCAAGCCAATTAAATTTGATTACCATATCGCGGAAAGTGTACTTCAACGAGTGGGGCAGGTCAAGGACTTAGGAGTTACTCTCGATCAAGAGATAACGTTCAGGCCACATTACCACAACGTAATAGCGATGGCAAACCGGCATCTTAGATTTATTTTCAAAATCTCTGAAGACTTCTGAAATCACTGTACTGTTCGTTGGTGCGATCATTACTGGAAAATAGTGTCGTTGTCTGGAGTCCTTATCAACGCTGTTGGATCGCGAGGCTGGAGTCTGTCCAGCGTAGGTTTGTTCGCTACGCACTACGCCACCAACCATGGCGGGACGCAGCAAACCTCCCTGCCTACGAAGATCGGTGTCGATTGCTTGGAATCGATACGTTAGAACGAAGGAGGCGCAGAGTGCAAGCTGTTTTTGCGGCTAAGGTGATCACCGATGAAATTGACTCTCCGGAGCTTCTCAATCAACTGAGCTTCTATGCACCTGAACGAGTGATACGACAACGAAACTTTTTGCACCTTGTGCCTCGTAATCATCTTTATGGTATGAACGAACCCCTGCTTGCTGCTGCCGATGCGTTTAATAGTGTTTATTCCTTGTTTGATTTAATAAAGGGCGATGGTAATGGACGACGAAACCTACGTCAAAGCCGACTACAAGCAGCTTCCGGGACAGGAGTTTAATACGGCAAAAGGAAGGGGAAAGGTAGCAGATATTTTCAAGCACACGAAACTGTCAAAGTTCGCAAAGAAATATCTGGTTTGGCAATCCATCTGTACCTGTGGCTTGAAAAGCAGCATTTTCATAGCTTCCGGGACTGTCAACCAAGAAATTTACGTGAAAGAGTGTTTGAATAAACGTCTGCTGCCTTTCCTGAAGAAACACGGTTGTTCCGTACTGTTTTGGACGGATTTGGCACCTTGCCATTACGGTCGGTAAAAAGGCCATGGAGTGGTACGCCGCCAACAACGTGCAGGTGGTTCCCAAGGACAAGAACCCTGCCAACACGCCAGAGCTCCGCCCAATTGAGAAATACTGGGATATTGTCAAGCGGAACCTAAAGAAGACAAAAAAAAACTGCTAAGGACGAGCAGCAGTTCAAGGCAAACTGGCTTTCTGCGGCGAAGAAGGTGGACAAGGTGGCTGTACAAAATCTGATGGCAGGGGTCAAGCGTAAGGCCCGGCAATTCGGATTTGGAAAAGCGGAAGCCTAACTGAATATTTTTCCTGAATTTTATACTAATTGAACTTGAAAAAGAAATTTATTTTGATTTTTTAAACAAACGATTTCACCGATTTACACGCGTTTTTCCTTGACCAAATTTTGACCGTATCACCCTTTATGCCATTGACTACCTTTATAAGAAGATTATTTGAATGCTAGCGTTAACTGGTTTATTCATCAAGACAAACATATATCAGATGAAATGTACAACAACAAATAAACAAATAAACATATATAGCATCGGCCACGTCCTATCGGCAAATGGGTTTCCATGCACTATGCCTTACAAAAACGGTATATTTTCAATGCCATGCCGATCTTCGTTCAATGGATTGGCTACAGGTTCCAAACTGCATTACTTATTCTAATTTTATGTCCATCTATGCAGCCATAAAATGAACAGTGAGCTGATTCCTTTTTCTTCAAAGCATTTAATAAACCAACAAAAACGAATTAAGTATACAACGTACTATATATTTCAGTTTATGTTTGTATCGAGTTTCTTCACAGTATTAACCACTAATAATTTCTTACTCTTCACATGCTTCATTATTGTTTTCAGGCAAATTAATCCAGTATTCGCGTTTATCCTCCGGCATCAAAGGCAAACGCTTTTTGATGATAAAAGACTTCCTAGATTTTCCTACCCCACTGGCTTCTTTCTGGTATTGAAACTCCTCGGTCAAATTGACAGACAGTTTTTCCACATCTTTCATCTGTTTCTTTGTCAGTAGTCGCAATATCTTCATATCTTCATTTCAAGGAGTTTATCGAAAATAAGCTATCCACAAACTTTCTTTTAAATTATGTTGAAAACCGATATTTTATTCATACAAAAAAATGATCCTTTATTGTACGAGGCTAAACTTGAACATAATGAAGATCGGATGAAATTTAAGTTATTCCTTCACGAATTTTCGAACTTTGGATCGAATGCTCTTCATCAAGTTCCGGACAAGTGTTGCTCGCATTTTTTGGACGCTTGAGCCCAAATTTTTTTGAACTCCCGCATGTTCCCAGCTGCCTTACCAGTCTTCTTGCAGACCCTCTCCACGATTGCCCAGTAACGTTCGATGGGTCGAAGCTGAGGCTTGATATTTTTCTCAACGAAATCTATACCCTTTTTCGCATGCCAATTGAGAGTGGTTTTGGCATAGTGAGCCGACGCTAAATCCGGCCAAAACAGTGGAGGTGTACTATGCTTCTTATATAAAGGCAACAATCTCTTCTGGAGACAATCGGATCGATAGATTTCCGCATTTATACTTCCGGTAGTGTAAAAAATGGTTGACTTCAAACCACAGGAACATATTGCTTGCCATACCAGTACCTTTCGACCGAATTTCTCCACTTGAATCGACCTGTCCGCATTGCTCACATCCTCCCCAACGACGGCAGTAAAGTATTGTGGACCTGGAAGGGGTTTGAGTCCTCCATTATAAAGGTCTCATCGTCCATCAAAACGCATGCATCCGGACGCTGCAAAAGACGCGAATACAATTTCCGGGCCCTTGTTGCTGCTCGCTTCGTCTGTTCTGCACTTTGTTTCGAGATTTTCTGCTTCTTGTAGGTCTTCAGGTGGTTTCGCCTCTTGATACGCTGGATCATTCCGACACTCGTTCCTGCTTTTTTGGTCAAATCACGTATTGACATTGATTTGTTCTTCATGATTAGAGATACCACTTTCTGCTTCAGTTTTGAGTTGGAAGAACCGGGTTTTCTGCCTCTTCCTGGTAGCTCATCTAAAGAATAGTGTTCCCCAAACTCATTAATGATGGTTTTAACACTCGCATGATGAATTTCAAACCGCTTCGCCAATTTTCGCATAGAAATCTCCTTCTCACTTAGCCATGTGTCCAGAACCTTAATTTTCACTTCCTTTTCAATACGCGACATTTTGAAAACGCAGAATTTGAACCGCACAAACAAGTAAACAAAAGAAAGCTGACAGTCAAACGCACAGCATGCAGTGTTCAGAGCATAAAAAACCATCACAAATACATGCGTACAACGCAAATGTATGTGGATAGCTTATATTCGATACACTCCTTAGTTTTCCGAGTACTGAATATCATATGTTCCTCTGGAGAAGTTGGCATGTTTAATGTTTGCCCTTTTCGGTTTGTCCTTTAGCTTGGTTAGAACAGATTACTAGAATTTGAAATAACATTCAAAGAAATCTGACGGCTCCATTTCTAAAACCAGTGGCTTAATGCCAACCGAGAGTTTCTCACACTGTAGACAAACTCTGGAAAATTGTGAACTTCTTGTCAAGGAACGTTTCTCATCGTGCGCTCAGCCGATACATGCAACGAATCCGCTGACATATAAGTATGCCCAGGCTCAAGGTACTCCCTTATCTCAGTCGGTAAAAGCGCAGCTACAAAGCAACCCCATGCTGGAGGTGGCTGGTTTCGATTCCCGGTCTGGTCTAGGAATTTTTCGTTGAGGAAAACTTCTCGACTCCCTGGGCATAGCGTATGATTGTACTTGCCACACAATCATACTAATGCAAAAATGTTAACTGGCATCGAAAGCTCTCAATTAATAACTGTGGAAGTGCATTTAGAACACTAAGTTGTGAGCAAGCAATAAGCTAATTGCGAAAGCAATAAGCTTGAAATGCTAAATAAGAAGAAGAAGGCTCAAGGTACTTCAAATTAATTTGAGCAGTTTCAATCATAGGCGAGTTGATGAGTAAAGCCAACAGCACCATCAAATCCCAATTTTTGTTTTGTCCTAAACGAGTCCACTTAGAGAGGCTCCAAGGGAGCAAATCTTCCGTAAACTCTGTTAAGCTTTATATGCTATGACGATAAGTTTTCTTTACTTTTTTAAAAGAACGAGTAATGGCGCCATTTACTTTTGTTTTGCACATCACACACCGCCCTGGGATGCATAGTTGACGTAACCATCATCGGTATGATTGTTGAAATAAAGCGTTTTCCGGGTTAAGCTGAAATTCAATGTATACCAATAATTATGGACAAATGTTCTGCTCCATTTGATAAAGTTTTACTAATAAAAGTGGGCCAGCAAGATAATTAGCATAGTTTCATTTTTTATCATCTTTAAAGCGCATACGCCAACTTATGCGAATAAACAGGCATATTACCTAACGTTTATTCTCATGGTTTGGCGTAAAAACCAGAGCTGCTATGTTCTGAATAATATGCCATACATTGAGCTCTTGGCAATTGGCGTCACGAATACCAACGAAAAGTTTCAACCAACAAAGGGAACTTTACTGCATTAAAATACATTATTTAGCGATAACAGTTTCCAACAACGCACAAAGGCTGCCCAAAACAATCAATCTGTTTCTTAAGAAGCAACAATTCGAATTTGATCAATCGAATGATATAATGGAAAGTGCTCACCCGAATTGAAGATCATAGCTGCTAAAATGTTATAAAAGACGCTCGCTACGTCTTTTCTAGGATGTCAAAAATCACCTTCCAACTAATATATTTTGGTTCCAGATGAACACCACCATGTTCTACCTCCTCAGGTGAAACACCAGCGTCGCGATTGATTTGGCTTTCAATGCAATTCCGTCCCACCCTAGCTTCTCGAAGGATAGCCTGGTGAGGTAGTGCCACATAACCGAAACAAACGATAACACACACTTTGAAACACCAGGTTCACTGAAACTGCTCTTCACTTCCGGTTCACTTCCAATCAATGAGCCAATGTTTGATTTGAAAACTGAACAAAATGTTTGTTTTACTCAATGGATCACAAGAAAAACACGTCAATTCGATAGCGCGGCTTGCTACAATTCCGCTCAATAAATTAACTTTATACATGACGAAAGAAATCTTTTGAATATTCTAAAATGTTCCGATATGAATACCATTCTAGGGTAGGAACAGTAAGCCAAATGAATTCACATATAAAATACGTAACTGAAATCGAAGCACGCAGATGCAAA
>JASCZW010009831.1:0-40102 GCA_034211315.2 Aedes japonicus
TATCGTTACAAATTTACTGAAGAAATCCTCTATTTGTTTTAAATTAATCAAGAATCAGAATGAACAAACCAATATGCAATATATTTAAAATAATAATCCCAACTTGAAATGGGAAACCAGAGAGCTGCTTTTTCAGTAAATTGTTTAATTTTGCTGAATTCTACCAGCAAAGTGCCAGTCAAATCGCCAAACAATCAAAATTGCTGAATTTTCAGTAAATTGATGATTTTTGCTGAATTATATCAGTAAAGTGCCGTCAAATCATGGATCAGCCATGATTGCTGAATTTTCAGCAAAATCAGATATATACTGAAAGTTCAGCAAGCTTCTGTCAAGCGGGTTGACATTTCGCATTGCTACGAAAAGGTCAGTAATTTTAAATTGCTGAAATGATTACTGAAAATTCAGCACGGCAAAATTCAACCAAAATTCGGCAAAAAGAAAAAGAATTGGTGTGTATGGTAGCCCCTTTTCAGAGTGAAGAGATGTCTCAAATTACCATAAAAACATTTCTTGCCTTCAAAAACTCACCCATACCAATTTTGATTCCATTTGCTTGATAAGTTCTCGGTTATGCAGGAATTTGTTTTTCATTTGCATGGGATCCACCCTTTCTAGAAGCGGGAGGGCTCTCGAACTATCATAAGATGCTTTCCCGGACCCAAAAACCACTGAATACAAATTTGCAAAGCAAAAACATTTCATGCCTTAAAAAACTCGTCCATTCCAAATTTGGTTCCATTTGCTTGATTATTTCTCGAGTTATGCAGAAATTTAGGTTCCATTTGTTTGAGAGCACCCCTCCCCCCTCTTGCTCCTTATATGACGGAAGAGTCTCAAATCACCATAGAAACATTTGCCTCCTTCAAAAACTTCCACATGCGAAATTTGGTTCCATTTCTCTTATTAGTTCTCGAGTTATGCAAGGATTTGCGTTTCATTTGAATAGGTCCCCCCCTTTCAGAAAGGGGAGGGGTCTCAAATCAACATAGAACATTTTTTGTCTTCAAAAACCACCACATACTAAATTTGGTTCCATTTGCTTGATTAGTTCTCGAGTCATGCAGAATAGTGTATTTCATTTGTATCGGAGCCCCCCGCCATCTTTAGGATGGGAAGGGGTCTCAAACCAACATAGAAACATTTTTGTCTTAAAAAAACCACCACATGCTAAATTTCGTTCCGTTTGCTTGATTAGTTCCCGAGTTATGCAGAATATTATGTTTTATTTGTATGGGAGCCCCCCCTTTTTATGACGGGAAGGGTTCTCAAGCTACCATAAAAACCTTTTTTGCCTCCAAAAACTCACACATGCTTAATTTGGTTTCTTTTGCTTGATTAGTTCTCGAGTTGTGTAGAAATTTGTGTTTCATTTGTGTGGGAGCCCCCCTTTCCAGTAAAGGGAGGAGTCTCAAACAATCATAAGATTATTCTCCGGCCTCAAAATCTCTGCATCAAAATTTCACACGATCGGTCCTTCCGCTCGCGAGATTAAATCGTGACAAAGGAAACCCCGACTCATTTTTATTTATATAGATTATAAATTGTGATAGACGAAAGCCACTCACGGTTACTTAGGACCCATTGAAAAGTTGAGCGTGAATCGGTCCTTCGAAGCTTTATTTTGTTTTAACCACTACAATCAACGAGAGTCAGAGTCAAATCAGCTACCTCGAACGATGTTGACATACGCTGCTCTGAGAATCAGGCAATTTTATTCTCCCTCACTTCATCCACTCTCTTTCTCTCTCTCTCATTCGTGTATGATTATTCTTCCAATCCAATTCCAGTAGGAAAACCGGCGGTTCTGATTCTTGACGCTACTTATACATATGCGCAATCGGCTCATGTTTCGTGCGTTGGGCTTCCGATATGGAATTATGTTTGTTCGTAAAAAAGTTCAGCTGATTTCCATCGCTGTAAAATATGCTGATTTTGATTGGGAAACTATTAGAATTTAAAATTAACACTTAATTTGATCACATTAAACAAATAAGAAATAATACATCTACTACTCATCGTTCTACTAATACTCTCAAAACAGTTTTTTTTTTAAATAGTGTTTCTTAAAAGAAGTGAAAGTATGCTGATTTGTTTTGCATTCGTTAAAGTTTACTTTGTTTATTCTTTTGAAACATCTACCTACACCAAAGTGAGCATCGTAAAGAGATTAAATTTTGTTTTGTTTTTCCTTTTCCGGAACAGGTACGGTTCCAGCTTCCATCGGACGAGCATTATCGGCAACCCTAATCACGATCATGTAGACCGACGGCGACGCGCTTTGGTAGCATAGAAACCGGCATTGGTATGAATGTAGTTTCATACCTGACAACAGTACATACAGGCTTGCGAGTATGAGTTCTCCTGTTACTAACAGTTGATAATCCATCAAAACAAGTCGTCTCCGCGTATGTTGAGCGCGTTTAAATCGACAGCAATCACGTTTATTGGTTCATATAGTGTTCAATCGGCGCTGTGAGTGAGTAGTGAAAATGGCAATCATCCGGTTCTTCTGTCCCGTCGAAGATGAAAAACAGCAGTATCTTCTGCACAACTTCCAAAAGGTCAACGCGCGTGTTATCAAGCTGCGAGTGGAAAAGTGCTATCATGTCCAGAATTCCAAGTACAACAAGTTCCCGAGGGAAGTCGAGAAGCTGCTGCGGTGGATTTTGAAGGGTCCACAACAGGAAGACAACCTCTCGACGGTTCCAGCATTGACGAAAGCGAAAGTGAACGAAGAGTTGATTGAAGTCGGACCGAGGTTTAATTTTTCAACGGCCGATTCCACCAACAGTGTGAGCATCTGTCAGAATGTTGGCCTTACGTTCATCGATCGAATTGAAGTGTCGTACCGGTATCTTCTCACCTTTGACTTGCCCGGCGTCGAGGATGATGAAATCTCCCAACTTATGGATTTGGTGTGTGATCGCATGACCCAATGTAGATACACCAAAGACAACATCCCTCAGAAAGATTTCTACGAGAGCTTCAAGCAGAGCAACGAAAAGTGGTACGTGGTTCCCGTTATCGAACGAGGTGCAGAAGCGCTGAGGGAAGTGGACAAATTGCTAGGGCTAGCGTTTGACGAGTGGGACATTAAATACTACACCGATCTGTTTACGAATGTGCTCAAGCGAAATCCAACCAATGTGGAACTATTTGATTGTGCGCAGTGTAATAGTGAACATTCTCGGCATTGGTTTTTCAAAGGCAAAATGATAGTTGATGGAGTGGAGGAAAGGCAGTCGCTAATTGAAATGATTATTGATACGCAGAAGTTTTCCAATCAGAACAATACTGTCAAGTTCAGCGATAACAGTAGTGCAATAAAAGGGTTTTCTCATCAAGCCTTGAGGGCCAGCAGCTTCGTTGAACCCGGTCGACTGGAGCTAAAAGCCGTTGACTCTGACCTCATACTAACGGCTGAAACGCATAACATGCCTACGGCCTTATCACCGTTCAGTGGTGCTACAACCGGAACCGGTGGAAGAATTCGCGATGTTCAAAGTATTGGTCGTGGTGGATTGCCAATCTGCGGAACTGTTGGCTACTGTGTAGGAATGTTGAACATTCCCGGCTACGAGTTGCCCTATGAACGGCACCTAGAATATCCTCCATCTTTTGCAAAGCCCTTGAAAATTCTAATTGAGGCAAGCAACGGAGCGTCGGATTATGGTAACAAATTTGGCGAACCTGTCCTGTCCGGATTTGCTGTTTCATTCGGAGTCGTTACAAATGATAATCAACGGCTAGAATACGTGAAGCCGATTCTCTTCAGTGGCGGCATCGGAACGATGGATTCCAATCTGAAGGACAAAATGAAACCCGAACCGGGAATGCTGTTGGTCAAACTTGGTGGCCCGGTTTATAGGATTGGAGTTGGAGGCGGTGCTGCCAGTTCGGTGGAAGTACAGGGCGATAACGATAGCGAACTGGATTTCAATGCCGTTCAACGAGGAGATGCGGAAATGGAGAACAAGTTAAATCGAGTGGTTCGTGCTTGCATCGAGATGGGAGATCAGAATCCAATTCTGGCCATCCATGACCAAGGAGCAGGTGGCAATGGAAACGTGTTGAAGGAGTTAGTCGAACCAGGGTACGCGGGAGCCGTGATATTTTCCAAGGAGTTCACTTTGGGTGATCCTACAATAACCACCATGGAACTCTGGGGCGCAGAATATCAAGAAAACAACGCGGCATTAATCGATCCGAAACATAAACAACTCCTGTTGGATATTTGCGAACGAGAGAGATGCCCGGTTAGTTTCGTCGGACATGTAACTGGCAACGGATATGTCACGCTGGTTGAGGAGAATTTCAATTCCAATAAGTATTCCGATAGAGCAGATCGCAAAAGCTGGGGAAACTTGCCATTCGACATGCATTTAGATAATGTCCTCGGTGACATGCCTCGGAAGGAATTCCGCCTGGAACGCAAATCAATCAAACTAAGTGAATTTGACACGAAGAATGTTTGCCTCACAGAAGCATTGAACCGAGTTCTATCTACCATAACCGTAGGCAGCAAGCGTTATTTGACCAACAAGGTAGATCGATGCGTTACTGGTCTGGTGGCACAGCAACAATGTGTTGGACCACTTCATACTCCTCTGGCGGACTACGCCATTTGTGCCGTGTCCCACTTCGGGTTCGAAGGAATAGCATCTTCAATTGGAACTCAACCGGTGAAGGGTCTTCTGGACAACGCAGCCGGAGCTCGTATGTCGGTAGCGGAAGCTGTGTCGAATTTAGTCTTTGCCGGTATCTCTCAACTGGCTGACGTTAAATGCTCCGGCAATTGGATGTGGGCAGCCAAATTGGAGGGGGAAGGTTCGAAACTCGTCGATGCGTGCAAAGCCATGTGTGAATTGATGAAAAAGTTAAATATAGCCATCGACGGTGGCAAGGATTCGCTCTCCATGGCAGCTCGCGTGAAAAATGAGACAATTAAAAGCCCTGGAACGCTGGTAATTTCAACCTATGCACCGTGTCCGGATATTCGGGTGAAAGTCACTCCCGATCTGAAAGCTGCCACGATGGATCGAGAAACAACGCTGGTATTCGTATCGATTGAAACAAAATTCAGGCTGGGAGGATCGGTCCTGGCACAGTGTTATGAACAACTGGGCCTGTCCACTCCGGATTTGGAAAGTGCAGACATCCTGGTACAGGCCTTCAACGTTACTCAAACTCTCCTGAAGTCTAAAAAGCTCCTTTCCGGTCACGACGTTAGCGATGGTGGGCTGCTAGTTTGTGCTCTTGAAATGGCCTTTGCTGGATTCACTGGCATTCGGATTGATTTGACTGAAGTGTACAACAAATTTGGTAAGCAGTTTGGAAGTGTAGAACAAGCGGCAAAGCATATTCTGTTTGCTGAAGAATGCGGCTGGGTTGTCGAGGTTGATTCCAATAACTTAACCAGCGTGATGGAAACATATAAGTCTGCTGGCGTGCCAAGTTTCATCATTGGCAATGCTTACAAAACGGATGTCCATCAAAATGGATCGGTTTCAGTTTCCCTGAATGGCCAACAGGTGCTGAAGACTAGTGTCATTAAGCTTTTCAAGCAATGGGAAAGAACCAGTTTCGAAATTGAAAAGCTTCAAGCCAACGAACAATGCGCCGTGCAGGAATTCGAATCGTTGGACTACAGAAGTGGACCTAGCTACAGTTGCAGCATCAATCCGGACTTGCTATACGCAACGCGGAAGCTTGGTACGCAGCCAAGAGTTGCTGTTATCCGCGAAGAAGGTTCCAACGGCGATCGTGAAATGTGTGCTGCTCTATTCGAAGCAAACTTCGAGGTGCATGATGTCGCCATGAGTGATTTGCTGACTGGGAGGACAAATTTGGATAACTATCGTGGTGTAGTCTTCCCCGGTGGTTTCAGTTATGCCGATACTCTTGGATCGGCCAAGGGCTGGGCAGCATCTATAATGTACAACGAAGTCCTGTCGCCTCAGTTTCAGCACTTTAGATCCAGAAACGATACATTCTCTCTTGGTGTATGTAACGGCTGCCAGCTCATGGGATTGATTGGATGGGTCGCCACGGAACCACCAGCAAAGGATTCCGATCTTCCAGACATTGCACTGCTGCAAAACACATCCAGCAGATTCGAATGCCGCTGGAGTACTTTGAAAATTCCGGAAAACAATTCGATCATGCTTCGCAAGCTTCAGGGCAGTGTACTTGGATGCTGGTTGGCTCATGGAGAGGGTCGTTTCTCATTCAAAACGAAACAAGTGCTCCAACAGGTCAAGAAGAACAAATGCATCGCCATGCATTATGTTGACGATCAGAACGAACCAACCGAGACGTACCCGATGAATCCGAATGGCAGCGTGGAAGGCATTGCTGGGGTTTGTTCGCCAGACGGAAGACATCTTGCTGTTATGCCGCATCCCGAACGGTGTGCCGAGACGTGGCAGTGGCCGTACGTTTCCAGTGGGTTTGAATACCACACATCTCCCTGGCATTCCATGTTTGCCGAAGCCTTTAACTGGTGTGTAGGTGAATAACCAAGAACGAGGTGATTTAAAAACTGTTAATTGTTAAATAAAGAATGGAACTTTACACAACATATTAGATCAGGTTGATTTTAATTTAGTTTTGAAGAAGCCCAATCGTTAAGTTACGGCTCTTATGGCTACGTTACGATCTTAAACTTCAAGTTTTGTTAGCTCGTCTGCGCTCCTCTCTCACAGTTTTTACTAAAACTTCTCTAACTCTGCCAACTGCTCTAGGATAGACTTCACTCACGCGTCCAATTAATCATCACTTCTACTTCCTCTATGCAAAACGAGTCACTCTGGCTGCTTGATTAAGTCTCTGTATGCTACTTCGATTAATTTTTGATTGAGGTCTCGTAGTCTGCTATCCATCGTTCGAACAGATGGTTTGTTAGTGCTTACACACTTAGATTTTTTTTACAGAAATCTGTAAAGTTTTACCAAATTCTCAACAGCTGAACGTTCGGTAATCCGATTTTACGGATTTCGGTGAAATTTTACAGATATCTGTAAAAAATTTACCGGATTTCGGTAAAATTTTACCGAAATCCGAAAAATCGGATTACCAAAAGTTCAGCTGTTAAGAATTCGGTAAAATTTTACAGATTTCTGTAAAAAATCTAAGTGTGTACGTTAGTCTAATAGTTTCTTAAGGTCCCGTAGGAATTCAGCATGCTCGCTTCGGTGTTTTCTCTACACATAACACAACGCCTTCCACTAAGAGATTTAAGAGAACGCTTCTCTTAGGTTTTTTTTGGCCTAAGACAACGGGTGTTTATTTTATAAAGGCCTTGTCTTCATCCATCGTGGACATCAGCATTGCTTTCCTGGTTCAAACCAGCCTCTAACAAATGTTTCTCAATTATGACGCACTATAGACTGTACCGAAAAAATATAAATATACTTTCTCAAACATAGTGAATAACCATGTTTTCTTTGCATCCTCATTTCAATTTGCTTAATTTTTCGTAGGGTAGGCGAGCTCTCTAACTTTTCCCTTAACACTGCTCACAAGCTTCTGCACAGTGCTTCTTCCTACCGTTTTCACCACTTTTGGCCAATCTTTCTTAAATTTTTTAACACCATCCGCTGGTTTCATGTGTTTCCTCAGCTTCACCTTCGTCAAAGCCCAGAAGGTGTTGATAGGGTGCATCTCTGGGCAGTTTGGTGGACTCATCTCCGTTGGTACAAATACGACATTATTCCTTTTGTACCACTCTAGTGCATATTTACAGTAATGGTAGGAAACAAGATCAGGTCAAAAGATTGTAGGCTTGTTATGCTGTTTGCTCAAGGGTAGCAACCTTTTTTGCAGACACTCCTTCACGTAGATTTGACCACTCATTGTCTCTGTCGTAATTTCCACATCCTCATATAGCCTGCCACACCATTACCTTCTTGCCGAATTTTTCGGTGTAAATGGCTTTCACTGATCCAGGAACATCCTTTCCTTTTGGCGAGGTATAAAACTATGGTCCTGACAGAGGTTTCATCGTCCATGAAAACACATCTCGATTTTTTGGCAGCAGTTAGTCTTACAGCTTTCGAGCCCTCGGTTGCACCGATTCAGCCTATTTTGTGCTTTGTTTTGGCTGCTTCTGCTTCCGACGAGTCTGCAGGCCGATTTTCTCCTTGACACGCATAACAGTAGTCGCTGAAGTACTTAACACTTTCGCCACATCTCGCACTGATGCGGGAGCATGACGCTTGAAATAGTCCCTTACCTTTCTGTCGATTGTAAGGTGAGCGGGACCGGGTTTTAGAAGTAGACCCCGTGTCGGGAAATCTACGAAAGAGCACTGTTGTTGATACTTCCATAATGCGGTTTGAACAGCTCCGAAGCTCAACCTTCTTCCTTACCTAGTTTTCTGACCGCTGACTGAAAGACCACCGACGGTCACCGTTTGTGCACAATCCGTTTTCTTTTTTCGGCAGGAAAGACCATGCATTTTCAAACTTCTGTGCGAAAAATTGAAAAAAATGACAACATCATTTTAATTTGGCTGTAAACGACAGGATGCATCCAAAAGTGGGTTGAATACTGTACGCATTTTGAATTGACGGTTAATCATTAGTGTATTCATAATTATTGGAACAGTCTATAAGTGGTTACAGGTTCCACCCACAGTTCGTGCATCCGTCAGTGGATGATATTCCCCTTCAATCTTCCAAACAATCACTTTGCTCTCGTCCTGGAAATTTGCGTCCTTGTCAGAAAATAATTCAACCTAGCTCTCATTATTATTGTTGCTAATATTATTATTCATATATGTTTCGTAACTTAGGACATCTGTCTTTTCATTGTTACTTAGATTTTCATGACATCGAAGAAGCGCCACACAAAACCAAGCAAATTAAGATTATGGACTAATTAAGCAAACAAAAAAACTACCTTATTAAAATGCTCTATACATCCCCTCCTAACCTTTCAGCACTCACACCTTACCTTAGCAATCAGACTGAGGCCGGCGTGGCCTCTGCTGTACACAGAAGTTCTCTCCATTCTATTCGGTCCATGGCTGTTACTCGCCAGCCTCGCTGTCTGCGGAGGGTCCGCAGGTCGCCTTCTACTTGATCGATCCACCTTGCTCGTTGCGCGCCTATTCTTCTTGTACCTGTCGGTTCGTTTTCGAGAACCATTTTCACAGGGCTGTCGTCCGACATTCTTACGACATGCCCAGCCCATCGTAGTCGACCGATTTTTGCGATGTGTACGATGGGAGGTTCTCCCAACAACTGGTGCAATTCGTGGTTCATTCGCCTCCTCCACGTTCCGTCTTCCATCTGCACTCCACCGTAGATGGTACGCAGCACCTTCCGTTCAAAGACTCCAAGAGCGCGTTGGTCCTCCACTAGCAATGTCCATGTTTCGTGGCCGTAGAGAACTACCGGTCTAATTAATGTCTTGTAGATGGTCAATTTTGTGGTACGGCGAACTTTGTTCGATCTTAGCGTCCTTCGGAGTCCAAAGTAGGTACAATTGCCAGCCATAATGCGCCTTTGTATTTCTCTGCTGGTGTCGTTATCGGCGGTCATCAATGAGCCCAGATACTCGAATTCGTCTACTACCTCGATTTCATCACCGTCGATCTGAACTCGTGCTAGAAGACAAACATTGTCTTCTCGTGAGTCTCTTCTCTTCATGTATTTTGTTTTCAACGCATTAATCACAAGCTCAATCCAACCAGCTTCAGCCTTAAGTCTGATGTACGTTTCCGCCATCGTCTCAAAGTTACGTGCTACGATATCAACGTCATCGTCGAAGCCAAAAAGTTGGACAGACTACCTGAAGATCGTGCCAGTCGTATCTATCTCAGCTCTTCGAATCACACCCTCCAGTGCAATGTTAAACAACAAACACGACAATCCATCACCTTGCCGTAACCCTCTCCGAGATTCGAAGGGACTCGAGAGCGTCCCTTATACTCAGACGACACACATCAATCGATCCATCGTTGCTTTGATCAACCACGTCAGTTTTTCCGGAAATCCATATTCGAGCATGATTTGCCGTAGCTGGTCAGCACTCACACCTTTTTTTAAATGACAACCATTAGTTCACAATCTTTTCACTACTCGGCGCTGTAATGCTAATTATACTCAAGAATTCAGCTAAATCTTGGTATCTTGACTAGATAGAATTTTTCTGTCCTCAGCAAAGTTGTCCAGTGGAATAAAACCATTGGAACGATGACTAGTAGTTCCCAATGGTTCCGCAACGCAGCACTGGTATCTTGACCAGATAGAATGTTTCTGTCTTATTTTTGTTCATTGGAACAAAATAAATTAATGATGACCATTAGATCACAATCCATCTGCTAAGTGGCACTGGGATGCTAATTATTTTCAGGAATTATGCTAAATCTTGCTATCTAGACCAGATAGAATGTTTCTATCTTCGACAATGTTGTTCAATAGAACAAAACCTTTTGTATGATGACCATTAGTTTACAGTCTTTTCGCTACGCGGCACTAGGGTGCTATTTATTTGCCGGAATATACAATATCTTCGTATTTAGACCAGATAGAATGTTTCTGTCTTGGACAATGTTGTTCAGTGGAACAAAACCTTTCAAATTATAACTAGAAGTTTATAATGTTACCGCTACGTGGCACTGGGATGCCAAATATTTTCAGGAATTATGCTAAATCTTGCTATCTAGACCAGATAGAATGTTGTTGACATGGACAGTGTTGTTCAGTGGATTAAAAAAATGAATGCTGACCATTAGTTCACAATCTATCCGCTAAGCGGCGCTGGGATGCTAATTTTTCGGATTTCTTTTTCAGTGGAACAAGACCTTCTTATTTTTTTTTGATTATGTGGATCTATGATTTTTTTTAAAAAGTTGCACTAAATATAGTTAATAATTGAGATCACACGATTAAAAGTAGTTGTACAGTAGGTCAAGACTTCACGTTGTAAAAAAAATCTAAACTTCTTTTCATTGAACTCGTGGTGCTGTTCTTAACACGCCAACACTAATATTGAAAACCAACCCGAGGTACTGATGGTTAAATACGTTCATCTTCGACCGAACTGGTTCGTAAAGATCATGCTCGTAGTAGCGTCGAGGCAAGCGAAAAAATCACGGGAACGTAGTGTGTATACAGGTACATTCAAATTGTGTTGGATATTTTGCTATGAAACAAAATTTCCCGCAACACTAGAACTTCTGTCTTCGATATTATTTACTGTTAAATGAATCATAGAGCAGTGAATCGAACAAAGCAGAACAACAAAACCAACCACGATATCACCGTGAAGTTTGGCCATTTGGTCCTGTGCTGGTTTTGATGTAAGCCAATAGGTTTTATGAAGGTTCTCAAGTGGACATAACATCTTTCACTAGAATATTTTCAAAATCTCTATGATATTGTAAAGGTTTAATTAATTCAATTTCAGAACCGTCTATAGAGTGGGCCACTTTGTACACAGATGCATAGCTTTAAAGATGCATAGAGGTGGTGTTGGTGGACAAAAGCGTTTTGAATGTAGTTTTATCACCAAACCGGGAGGAATACTATACGGCTGCAATAAAATAAAATTTGTTACTTGGGAGATGACGTTTCCAAGATGGGTTGAACCAATGAAACTACAGCGATTTTAGTGTGTACGGATCATGGCACTCTTTTGAAATTTTGGATATGAAACCTCGTTGACGAGGCGCTTTCTCTTGATGATTTCTTCGTAGTTCCCTCCCTCCCCTCCTTCCATATTGCGTGACATAATTAATGTACCTTCCCTAAATGAGAGGTTTTTGTTTTCGATGGCAAGGACAAAAGAGTACATAATGTTCAGGAAACTCACTTTTAACATATTAAACTATTTATCACCAATGACAAGGTCATGGCCCACTGAACAACTATACTGAAGACATGAATGTTCTTTATGGCCAGGGTTCCAATATATAGAAAACTGGGAGATTTACTTACACTAGCGCCATGTATTGAGACAATTCTGAACTTCGCGAATAACTTTGTCGGAGTCTGAAACCATCCATTTGGTCAGGATCAAAGGATAAAGTATTTTAGCGCGCATGCTCAAAAGTTAAATGCCGTGTATCTTCCTCACTTTGCTACCACAAAAAATCCACTGTGGTCCACAGAGGACTTGCATTTCTTTATGACCAAACCGGAGAGTGGTTGGATGAAAAGACAAGAAGCATTGACATTTTTTAAACAACCTGAAGTTTAGAACAACAAGGTGTCAAATTTATCCAACGATGAAGATACGGAAGATGAAGAGGAATATTCACAGTGAAACGATGGACTCTTTTTCGTTTTTATATTCAAATAAGCTTCATTATTTAATTAATTGGCCTTTTTTTCTCTTTTAAACATTAATAGCAATTCTAAATATTTAATAAAAGAGATGGAAAAATCACTATGTATGCAACATAATATAATAGAAATCTTAGTTACTTTTTTGAAAATATGTTAACTGCCTTCTTGAACTTCCTTGAAATTTGTACATCATTTTCAAGGGTATCATTTGATGACTAAATTAAATTCAGCTTCTAGTTCCTGCTTACCTGTAATCTACATAATGATAGCTTAGAACAATCATTAAAATCGACGGAAATCCTTTAAATGAAGAAATAGTGATAAGGTGTCTTCTACAAAAAAATGTATTTAAAAAAACGATTTTTAAAGGGGGTAGTACATTTTTCCATACTGTTTTACCCTACAACTTCGTCCAGTTAAGAGATAGGATGTTTTTGTTTGCTAAGAAGTTCAATAAAATGATCTAATCTACAATATTTTTATACATGATCATCGATTTAAACCAAAAATTAAAAAGGTTATTCTCTAGGTGTATACACCCCTTGAATCAAATTTGTTAACACAGAAAAAAAAGTACTCAAAAAATGTAGAAACATTGTGGAAAAAATCAATGGGCCACACCTAAAGTTTCACCGCAAACACCAATGCACAGTGGTCCAGAATGCGAATTTAGCTGGAAAGATATATTTTCAGCCTATATTTGAAGTTTTGGAGCAGGAGCGACCCCAGCGTAGTGGTTAGCATCCATACCGCTCACGCCAAAGTCACGAGTCCGAATCTCACCCAAGGACAAGTTACGAAAATATCCAAAAGACAATTGAGTGACTACGACGGGAGATGAACCAGCCCAGGGCTGAAAATCTTGATAATCAAGGAAAAAAATAAAATTTTAAATAAAAATGTTAGGGCAAAAAACTGTTTACTCTAATTCGGTCATATCAAAAGGTACAGAAAAAATTATAACACCATTTACACCAAAAGAAGCGCCTTGTTATGCAAAACAACTTTGTGGATGATAGCTTTGCTCCAACATTTCAAACTTAGGCTTTAGCTTCCAGCTAAATTCACATTGTTTACCACTGTGCAATGTCCAACATTTTTTATTTCGTCCCACTTTGCGTCGTTTACATCGATAAAATCGGCTGATTACGGTGGGCTGGGCATGTAATTTGAAATGCCGAACCTTAGCCATTTTAAAATCATTCTCTAAAACAAATAGACAGGCACAAGAAGAAGAGGCACGCAACGGGCAAGGTAGATCGATCAATAATTGAGCCACTAGCACAAGTTAGCTGAAGAAAGCAAAGCCCTAACTAGTAAGGGTCTCAAGATACAGCATACTTTAATTAGAGCTTATATGCACACTAAAGCCATGTAGTAAGTGGATTCTGGACATATGTGACTACCATCCGGATGGACCTGGCCTCTAGGACAAATTTATTCAAGACTGATATGTCCTAACTGGTGAGGTTTTCAAGATATCATAGGAAGGACCCAATTGCTCCTTATCTCAACGCATAACCGCTCTCATAGTTAGTAACCCATAAGTAAAGCGCGCCTAGCGGTGAACTTTTTAATTAAAGGATGTTCCGATCAAAATTTGGGCGACTTAAACTTGACGCATTTCCTTTCATCGTGCACTAACAAAATTTTGCACACCCCTCATTTTGAAGATGTGTGCGTGTAGCACCATGCCTCTATTTTTGATTTTGAGATCAGCACTTCAGTTACCAAAATGTCATCGAAGGAAGAGTAGCAACGCATACAAATTTTGCACGTGCATGGCGAAAATCCAAACTACTTTACGCCAAGTTGGCGAAATAGTTGAATGTGGCTAAGTCAACTGTTACCAACGTATTAAAAGTGTTCGGTGAACGTTTGCCGACAGCCAGGAGAGCTGGTTCGGGGGAAATCGAAAGCCGGAGGCCACAGCGTTGACAAAAATAGTTGCCCGCTGTTTCAAGCGGAACCCCAATCTCTCCACCCGAGATGTCGCAAAGAAGCTGGATTTGGCGCTTCAATCATGTATACAGATAAAAACGAGCTGGACTGTCGACTTATAAGAAAATGGTAACTCCAAATCGCGACGATAAACAAAACACGTCGGCCAAAGCACGATCGCGAAAGTTGTACACGACGGTGCTGACGAAATTTGATTGCATGGTACAAAGACAAAGCAGACTTTAAACTGCTTCCTGGACAGGAATTTTATACAGAAACCGGACGGGAAAAGATGGTAGATATTTTCAAGCGCATTAAACTGTCGAAGTTTGCGAGGAAATATCTGGTGTGGTAAGCCATCTGTAGCTGTGGTTTGAAGACCAATGTTTACAGTGCGACCGGAACCGTCAACCAGGAAATTTATTTGAGCGAGTGCCTACTAAAACGTTTACTGTCATTCCTACGAGCGACACAATTTGGCATCTTGCCATTACGGAAAAAAAGGCCAAGGAGAAGAACCCTCCCAACACGACAACCCAACCGGATAATATTGGGCCAGCGTCAAGCGGAGCCTTAAGAAGACTTAAAAATCTGTTGTGAGCGAGAAACAGTTCAAGGCAAACTGTGGCAAAGTGGACAACGAGATTGTTTCTTATGGCAGGTGTTAAACGAAAAACCCGGCAATTTGCATTCGGTATAAAAGGAAGCTCAGCTGAATATTTCTCCTGAATTCTGTTTTAACTGAATCTTGAAAAGAAAAAGAATTTGACTGATTAATAAAATCTTTGATCGGAACACCCTTTATTACAAAACTGTTTGACCCCCTGGCGGGTGAGGGGTCCGTTGATTCGAATTCTAAGAAAATGCCATTCTCATGTTCACAGCACTTACGATCAATCGAAAACAAAAAAATCAATTTCTGAAGACTTCATGTCATTTGCGGCCTTGTTTGACGAGAGAATGACAGCTTTCCTCCACTTCAAGCATAACAGTTTCATGCCTGGTTTCAGATGTAAATGAGACTGCAAGATCTGATTCTTAATTTATTCAAACACCTTTCCAGAATTACGACGACCATCTGCCCTTGCAATCCCAATTCTCTCCCAATTACCCAATTTTATTTCCCGTAGGAGGTTCAGCCAGTTATCACTCTAATTTGCAGCGGCTACCGATTAAATCCACCGTGTGATTTCATCACCAAGCAAGTTCTAACTAGAGTAACTGTGTTTCTTCCCAAACACTAACTAATCGTTAAGCCTTTATGATCAAACAGCAAAAAAATTCGATAGTGAAGTTACTCATTAATAATATCGGAAATAGAGACCCTCATCAGTACAGTTTTTCTTACATAATTAAGAGTATCCCTACAAAAAACAAGTTTTATGCTCTAACTTATTTATTTCAGATTTTCCCACAGAGTTGTTTCAAATGGTTTTTAGAACTTGAAAAGATGTAACTTTTGACTTATAAATCTTGCTGATATTTTTCACCGTTAGCGAGTTATTTGCAATTTTCTCATATAATTACGCCCTTTTCAAATGTGTTTTACTCAATTTAAAAAAATCTCCAGTTTTCAAATATAATAGGCAAGAATATGACGACTGTTCCAGAAAGTATAAGCACACCTTATTTTAACGGTTCCTTTGAATATAATAAAATATTTTAATATGTTTTGGCTGCGTCCTTTCGTTTGCACATTTCTGAATGACAAAGCAGTTTTGTGTTACCTATCAAAATTTGCGGTCTTATTCCGGAACAACAAAAAAGTATCGTGCACAAATGGTGTACTGTGAGCGGACTCTCCTTGAGAAAATTGTCCAAGAAAGAGGGTGTAAGCGTCGGAACGGTACGATCTGCGATTCGAAAATATAGAGAACAGTGTACGTTTGAAGATGCGCCGAAGAGTGGTCGGAAATTCTGTCCTGTTAGTCCGGATGATGCGAAAAAACTAGGGACCTCGTCGAGTAACGTCATGCGTACCAAAGAAAGACTTGGGCTAAAAACATACCGAAAGCAGGAAAAAACCAAAACAGGCCGCGTCCGTGAAACCACGGGCCCGAAAATTCTACAATTCGTTATTGTGTAGAAATTCTGGGTGTTTAAAAAATGGACGATGAAACGTATGTGAAACTAGATTACAAAACGCTTCCCGGACCACAATTCTATACTGTTAGCGACGACAAAGAAATCCTCGAAACGGAGTTTGGCAGGAAATATGCGAGTGTGGTCCGTCCATACATCACAACGTGTCTCTAGTCCGTACATCACAACGGAGACGATGAACACCCAGAAATTCGTTAAGGAATGTATCCAGAAGCGATTATTGCCGCACAAAGGTCAAGTAGTGTTTTGGCCTGATTTGGCGTCATGTCATTACGCAAAGGACACTTTAGAATGGTACAAAAGTCAAAATGTATGTTTCATGCCGAAAGACATGAATCCGCCGAACTATCACTGCCAACTTTTTGGGTTTTAACCAAAGCAAAGCTTCGAAAATTCATAAAACCAGCGGACGACATCCAAAAATTTAAAAAAGATTGGGCAAAATTGGTCAAAATGATGGGAAGTACCACTGCGCAGAAGCTTATGGGTCATGTTCGAGGAAAAGTTAGGAGTTTTGGCTATGTTTGAATATTTTGTTTAAACGAGAGTAAAATATTATATAAAAACAAATACAAATATGATACAAATACAAATATGATTGATTAAAATTAAAAAAAACATGGCTTGTTTGTCATTTTGAAAGTGTGCTTATACTTTCTGGAACAGTGTATGAAACCTTCCAAATGCATTTAAGAAATAATTTTTTCGTCCGTCCCTAACCAGAGAGATCAACATTTGAAAAAGTCCTATATTTTTTACAAAAACCGTAATAGCTTTAGATAGTGACAATTTCAGTACATCAAAAGTTGTATCGTTTATTTTTCTAGAGTTAATGCGAACACAGCTTTGCTGAAAAATCTGAATTAAAAAGTTAGAGCAAAACAACTGATCTTTCCAGGGACACTCTAAGCTATGTAGGAACATTTACTCTAATTAAGTAATTTTGAATGCTACAGAAAAGTTTGTTGAACCAAAGTTGCTTAAAATTTGCTTATGTATAACTTTTTCGAATAATGCATGCCTTTATTTCTGCAAATAAAAAAGTTAGATTTCCGACTTCTCTGAAAACAAAAACCACCCTAGTTTTCATTCATACCAAAAGAAGGGCAAAAACTTTGGAGAAAAGAATTTTGCTCCAAAACTTCAAACTCAGGCTGAAAACGGATCTCTCCAGCTAACTTTGCATTCTGGACCACTGTGCATTGTTTACCAAATGTATATTTTAGCTTTCAATAGAGCATTTGTCGCTCTTTTGATTCTCTGCCCTATATGAAAGTTCCAGTTCAGTTTACTATCAAGGAATACACATGTTTATAGTGTTAACATGAACATAAAGACTGTATTCGATGAAATTTGGACACACAAAATAGGTCACCAACAATTTTCCTTGAGCCCGATTCTTTTCAAACTTTCTGGAAATAAAGTACTACTAAATGATTAAGTTTTGACGTCATTGGTTTATTGAACCTCTTCGCCCAACCCAAATGCCTGCACCTTTGCCTTGACCCTTTTCATCACATTTTGAGCAATGATAGGACCGACTTGCTTACTTACTTTTAACCACACTTTCTTTAGTTCAAGTTCATTTTCTATCAGTTTTGGAGTTATAACGAGCTTTGCTCTTGATGATTGCCCAAAATTTTCCAATTGGGCGAAGTTCCAGAGTGTTTGGAGGGTTGACGTCTTTTGGTACAAAAACTACATTATTATCATTGTACCAGGTCCAAGACGGGCCGGGCATAGTGGCAAGATGCCAAATCCGGCCAAAACGGTGTCGGGCCATCGTGAGATCTCAAGAAGGGCAGAAGTCGTTTTTGGAGGCATTCGTCCTTGTAGATTTGTCCGTTGACGGTCCCAGAGGTGATGAAGGGCTGACTCATTTTGCCACATCCGCAGATCGCTTGCCAGACAAGGAATTTTTTGGCGAATTTCGACAGTTTCTTCTTCCGTACACTCTCCGGAACGGTCAACTTAGGTGTGGTGACGTAGTGTTCCTGTCCTGGCATTCGCTTGGTGTCGGCTTTAATGTAGGTCTCATCGTCCATCACAATGCAGAACGGTTTTGTGAGCCACTCCCTGTACAGTTTTCTTGCACGAGTTTTGGCCACCGAGTTCTGTTTATTGCTCCGGTTTGGTGCCTTCTGGACCTTGTACACATGTAATCCAGAACGTTTCATTGTTTTCTGCACAAAACAAACGGAAACTTTCGCCTTTTTTCGCAACATCCTGATCGAAATGTTGGGATAACGCTTAAATTGGTTCAATACCATCCTGGCCTTCTCCGGATTTGATGTGCCACGTTTTTTGCCTCTACCATTTTTCCGCTTGGTTGTCTTACGGTCCTTGAATGGTTTGATCACAGGAGATACGGTTGAATGTGCGATTCCGAGCTGTTTTCCGATCCATCGATGAGAAGCGTTTGGGTTTTCGAAGTGAGTGCCCAAAATTTGTTGGCGCACTATTTCTTCATTCAAAGCCATCACTGAAATCACTCGACCGATTTTCACGAAACTCATTACACAATTGACACAACACAATGAAACACAAACACATTCAGGTAAAATTTCAATAATTTTTACCCACACGCTAAAAAGTTACGAACAATTGCGTGTGTCCAAATTTCATCGAATACAGTCCTTCTTTTTCCAAATCCTCCGAACAGAACAGCGGTGTAGAAATTACTTTCATCATGCCAGTTGAGCAAAAAAGAAAATTGAAAATTAATTGCAACCGCCTTCGTGGGATATTTCCATTTGCGTAAGTCCATCCAAACGTCTGGGCGAACCGTCCACTCAGCACCCCCCCCCCCCCCCCTCCACCTGTAGCCGCGATTTTTCCAGACGTCTACGCAAACGAACTCACCGCTTCTAAAGTCATGCTCCACGGAGAACCGTGTTTTTCTTTCGTTTTGGAAATCACTCCAAAGTAAACAGCTTTCCGACTCCGAAGTCCAGCAAAAAAAAACTGACAGGGGCTTACGAAAATCTTGTTTTTCATTTCGTTTCGCTTTCCCCCAGACGAATTGTTTGACTCTCATCGAGATAATTAACATGGCAATTGATTTAAATATTAATATGCTCTTTGGTGCCGCCGTTGTCGAGCTGGTCGAGTCGCACCAGACACCCTTGCCTTACCGACCGTGTTATGTTGTCCTTTTTTTTCGGACGGAGTTTGAATGGAAATCGAGTGAAGAAGTTGCTATTCCGTTTGCAGATAAAAACTAAAAAAATTAACTGGCGGCATTCCATTTTTCTCCAGTTGTGTATGTTAAACCTTACGTCGGAAGTAGTGCGCTGTTTAGCGCATCTGATGCGCAATACAGCGCACTACTTCCAACGTAAGGTTTAACGTACACAAAGAGAGAAAAATTGATTGTCGCTAGTTGATATTTCAGTATTTATCTGCTAGCGGAATATCAAGATCATGGAAATAATGCGGCAGAAATTAGCCAAGTTTGAAAGCACTTGGAGATAGTTTGGAACATCCTCGTAGAGATGGAGTTGTTCTTGCCGTCAAACTGAACGGGACGACTTGAAAGCAAGAGCAGTAATGGAATGCATTCGTTGGAGTACTGGAAGGGTAT
This sequence comes from Aedes japonicus, assembly GCA_034211315.2. NCBI lineage: Eukaryota > Metazoa > Arthropoda > Insecta > Diptera > Culicidae > Aedes > Aedes japonicus. Next base: position 19,927 of record JASCZW010009831.1, read on the forward strand.
CATTTGAGCACACGATTAACTTAATGCCTCGTTGTGAAGTTAAGTCTGGTTGTGACAAGAGATTCGACTCACTTTGACTGGCACCCCTTCTGGGAGAAATGAAACAATTGCAAGAATAAATTAATTTCAACCGGTGCCCCGCACCGGGCCGATGACCCATCCGGTCAGTTGGGACTGCAATCTCTGAAATGCCAGAAGTGGAGAGACACCAGCCAGGTCAGCTGTATTCGTCCACATGATCCACACAGATAAACAGACACAGAGACAGGCGCATCCCGTTTCAGTCGAGACGATTGTGTTCGTGTGTATTTATGAACGGGGCAGAGCCTAAACACACAAAACAACGTTTACCGCAGCACGAAAATTGCTTCATCGGCCTCTGGTGGGAAAAAAAACCCGACACGACCCCAGAGCGAGAGTTCTAAGCTGTTGGCACAGTTGGCCAGTTGGGCAGTAGGTTTTGCGGCCTCCTCTCAGTCAGCAGCACCATTCATCGTCGCACATTCTGCCATGCTCTGCTGTAGCTATGAACTAATGCCATTTAGAGATGACGTCCATTCCGCTTTCACATCCTCTTGGGCAGGCAGGATTCGGCCGCCCCAGGGAGTGGACTCTCCTAGAGGCTATTACTATATAGCAGACCAACTACAGTTTTGCTTACCAGCTGCAGTTTTTGCTCTGTTTGTGGATGTGTCTGCCCTGCGGTCGTCAACGCTGAAAATACAAAACTGCTGATAAAGGAAGATTTCTGTGTCAACACAAGAGGCGAGCAAAATTGCACAACCGACACGTCGTTGCTGTTGTCGTCATCCTGAATGTTGTTGTTGTTGTTTTTGTTGGTCAATTCCCTGCCAGCAGATGAGGAGCACATCAGTTCGAGAAGAAAATGCAAGCAAGCAGCATTCCACAGCTACAAGTAACTGCGACGATATTCTCGGAATGAGTTCGGTTCCGTGATTCACTTTATTTACACTACAGACTCAGGGCAGCGTCACACAGTGGTATCAACGTCGGTTCTCGGATGATGATGATGATGATGATGTTGGTGATGGTGGGAAGAACGTGGAATCTTATTTAGCAAAAATCGGTTTCCGCTTCGTTTGCCGGAGATGAGCTATGCCGAGCGCTGGTGTTTGCAGGAGTGAAAATTATAGTCCTGTGTCTGGGGTCCTTGGGCCGTGAGATAAGACAGCTTGCAATTCGCTCGAAACGGAAACCGTCATTGCACTGTTCAACCAGAGCTTTAAAGCTCATGCATTCCGCTTTAAGAACCTCTAAATCACGCCCCATCGCATTAAATTAACGTATAGAGACTCGGACCTATTTCCGAACCGGAAATTATCGCATGCATCCGATCTGTTCCGTGTCCCGAACGTCTCCCTTTTCACAATGCTAATAGTTAATGCTTGGCCGTTAGTCCGGCTTATCGTCCGGATCGCAACCCAAATGGTGGAAAAGGGACAAATGAAGAAAAACGACCCCGAGCAGATTGTCGAGCCAGCCATGATTCAACAGAGAGGAATGATTTGAAGGGGTCTCAGGAGTATTGAAAGGATAAGACGATCCATCCGACGGTCGGAACAGTTTAAAATTTTAGGGTAGTTTAATGCTTCTGTTATGGTCGTTCTGGAAAATGCTGAGAATTGTGATTGACTACCTCTTACTGTATGGATTGGGTTTCATATTAAATTTGGAGAAAAAAATCGACCATCGCGAATAATTAGAGCACTATGAACGTTTCGGGAAAATCCAAAAATGGCTTTGTCTGGCTGCCTTGAATTTTTGTATAGAAATATATCCACACCGCTCGGAAAAGTAGTGCAAATTTTTGTTCCATTTCTTGCACATAAATGGAGCGTCGCAACACAAGATAAATTTCATTAAACATCGTGTAAAGTTCTGGGACATACCATACATTGCCGATAATATTGTATGCAAAAGCTCATCTTTGTTGGAACAATCTCATGCAAGTTACTCCTACATGTGGAATGATATACACGCTTAGATCAGTTTACCCAAATATGGATGAAGAAAAACCCATAATCGCAAAAAGTGCACATGCCCTGTTATGTGTACGTTACTACTTACACGTATTTGAGTAGTTTTCCCATGCAAATTTACTCAAATATGGGTCAAGCCAACTTAACCCATAAATAAGTATGTGTGTGCATTTTTTGCGATTATAGGTAAACTGAGCTTAGTGTTTATTATTTCACATTCTATGATACACAGAAAAAAATAATGAATTTTAACAAGCGCGTAGTATTTCCCCCGTTTAATTCCAAGCCAAAGGAGCCGTAATCAACGAAATTGTTTGCAATCTTTCATGCGATACACAACAATGTTTGAAATCTTTCATACAACAGGCTTGATTCAGGCGTTATCTGGCTTAAAGTCACATAAAATATCCTGTTATTTTATATCAAATCTAGCATTCCCTTTATGTTCAGGTTCAGCTTAGCTTAGCTTAGCTTGACTGACTGCAAGTATCAATGGTTGCTACTCCGTGATTGATCAGAATCAGTGAAATTGCACAATGAACCGAATTGGGCTGGGAGTAACCGACCATTCTCGCTGTACACGTTTCAGTGACTCCGTTTCTTTAATAATCAATAACGGCGCTGGCCACGTCCTTGCAATCTGTTGGGAAGGGAATAGGGAAGGAAAGTTAGTGTGACCTTTGCTGATTAGGGACCGTGTTTACCTCTACATCCACCCAAAGGCCACAGGAAGATGGTTTTTCTATGTTAGTAAGGTAGGGCTCGATGGATCAGGATTCACCTTGATAAGTGATGTGATCATATAGTATAGTTCATTTAATTTAGGGGACAAAAAGGATAACAAAATCCAAAACGGCCTACCCCTTCATTATCATCAGAATAGCCACCTACTCCGGTGAATGTTTGACCGAAATCCCCGCCACCGCAGCCACTGCTGGCTCAACCGGCCTGCACCCGTCCACCAAACTCAACTCTAGAACACGAAAAAATGCCTCCGAATACCCAGTATTCCACAAAAACGGATGCCCGAAAAACCTCTCTCGGCAAACCAGCTCCACCACAAAGACGGCATCGCTGCAGATACAGTTCCAACTGTGGAACTGTATCCACAGCAACGCCACGCCGGCAAGAGAAGCTCGCCGAACATCGGCGCCCGGAGAGACCACCCGAGTCCCGGAGCCGAGTCCGGCAGACATGCACAAGCCAGCTGAGCCAAGACCGGCCACGTTGGCGATACAGTTAAGGGTCAAACACGAATTACTCGGAAAACACAACGAAAGAAAATGCACGCCAAACTTGATACCCTAACCTTTTATGGTAATCTCTTTTGTTCAATGTTGTCAATGTTGTCAATTGCATTTTTCGACAACATATCATTCTCTTAGGAAAAAACGACAAATAAATCAGAAAAATGGAAAGAGTTCACCCGGATAATCAGCACCAATCAGCAAACGTGTACCAATCGGTTTGTTTTCGAAATCCATTTACACCGGATTTTAGTTCTATTCAACACACAAATGATGATTAGGTATGACTCTGGTAATAAACACAGCATCCACTATCACACGCGACGGTTATTATTGAGATTCTAATGCGGATAAATTGCATCACAAAAAATACGGAAAAACGTGACAGCTCACCAAAGCCCAACCGTTCTTGGTCAGAGCTTGCTGCGATCTTCATTCCCTTTATGTTCAGGAATGACTTGGAATGTTGAAATACTTTGTCCAAGGCAGCCAACAAAGAGCGCGTCGGATCGAACGTCGTAGACTTTACTTAATACATTCGACGCCATTTTGGAAAGGAGGGTTCTAGATTGGGGAAGCATATTCCAAGGTGGACCTCACCAATGAACAGTACAGCGACTTAAGGCAGTACACGTCTCGAAATTCTTTAGTCACACGAACAATCAAGCCGATACTTCGGGAACCTTTCGTTATGATGTAGGACATGTGAGGTTAGTACGTGAGTTTATCGTCGAGTATCACACCAAGGTCCTTTACTTGGTTGTCTCATTGCAGATGAGTTCCAACCAAGGGATAACCAAGGGATAACCGAAAGAGGCTTCTTCCTAGAGAAATTGACAACGGATCACTTTCTCGGATTCAAGAGCATACAGTTCACCGCACACCACCTTTGCACTGTCCCTTAATCTGATAGGTCCATGTAGATAACTCCGTTTGTGAACTAGCTGCAATCCCATCCATGATGAAGGAAGTGATTGATAGAAATTGGTGGTCTATGAACGCCTCGGCATGAATCCATGTTGATCGTTGCTGATACATTGCTTCACGTGGAAAAAATATGGGTTCCAAAACGGTCAGTTCCAACAGCTTCGAGGCAGCGCACAAGCTCTAAATTCAGCGATAACGATTGGCATTTTAAAACTGGACTCTTTTTGGATGGTGATAAAAAACCTAAGACAGGTAATTGTGCTTGATAAACTTCCATGGAAGGTAATTATTTAATCTTACATGCAAAAAATTCACGCCTTTGCGAGCACCTTCCGGCAGTTAACCGAAACATTCGCCATGGCGGACAAAACATGCGTATGGGCATGTTTTTGAGTTCTTTCTTAGTTTTATTTATCAATTCCTCCTCAGTTTTCGCGACAAAATTGTTGGAGTAGATCTTACGCTTCAGGTTGGCCCAGAAATTTTTGATGGGACGCAGCTTGGGGACGTTCGATGGGTTCGCCGACTTGGGTACCACATCGATGTTCAACCGCTCCAGCTCCTCCAACGATCACTTTGAGTAGGGGTCCGACACCAGATCCGGCCGGATTTTTTTCCCATTGTATAAGGTGACGGGTACCACCCGGAATAACACGGTTGTTATTGGAACCCGATGTGCTTTGCAATCGGCTTGTACTACGATCACGGCTTCTTCTTGATGCAGCAGAGGATGATGTCGTGCTCGACAATTGCCGATATTGCAGAATAATCTCGATTTACAAGCCCAGTTACCGTGGGCTTTGTCATCAACTCTGTCACGACTGCCTCACATGCTGAGCCTTTAAGACATTCCCTTAATCGAATGATATTTTTCACCGACGAAAATCCACAGGCAGCGTTTGAATCGAGATAGCTGCTGTAGGCCACTCTGCGGGTCACCTGAGAATGTCGGCTAAGTTTTTGGCCATAGTTGTCTAGCGGCAATTTGGTTCGCACTCGGCTGTGCGATAGGTGCTTCTCTTCCATCAATTCCCAAACTGGTTTCGGCAGCACGCTCATATCTTTGGAGGTTTTCAGCATTTATGTTTATACCTTGGTGCAGAATTGATCTTGGCTGCATTTTTAACTACTTTCCTTTCAATCGCTAATTCCGCTACAGGAAGTTCTTCTATGTCCGATGTTACTTCTTCTTCCTCTTCTAACAAAATGCGTCTAATTCTATTTCGAGACTGTTGGTCTGCCAACCTTTTCCGTGTCATAGACGTTCCGCTACGAGACGACCGTTGAGAATGTGCTTCATCCTCCTCTATTTGCTCTTCCAGGCTATGCTTCTCTTCCAGAAATTGCTCTAATGTATTGCTCTCATATGCTCTATTTGTAGTTCCTTTCTGGCGAGGGCATTTTCCTGCTCTTCTAGCTCCTTTTCCTTCCGTACACGCTCCCTCTCTTTTTCCACTTCTTTGCGCTGATTTTCTATTTTCTGCATTTCCAAATCTTGCTTTTCTTTCAATTGCTCCAACGCCATTTGCGCTAGGGTTCGGGAACTGAGAGCTCCGGATCGTATCGAACCGTTCGATGTACCTGCTCGTATAGGGTTCTCTGGGTGTTTAGGTGATCCATCATTGGCAGAAAATGCACCCCTTACCAACAAATTCTTCGGTATAGCACCAGTAGCCGACGAAGCTCTTATACCCTAACAATCGTATCTTCGGTATAAAGGGTGATAAAATATCTGCTACCTTTCCCCTTCCTTTTGCCGTATAAAACTCCTGTCCCGGAAGCTGCTTGTAGTCGGTTTTGACGTAGGTTTCGTCGTCCATTACCACGCAGTCAAACTTCGTCAGCATCGTCGTGTACAGCCTCCGGGATCGCGCTTTGGCCGTCGTATTTTGTTTATCATCGCGATTTGGAGTCACTACCTTCTTGTAAGTCGATAGTCCGGCTCGTTTTTTGGCTCGATGCACGGTTGTAGACGATACACCCAGCTTATTTGCGGCATCTCGGAGAGATAGGTTAGGGTTTCGCTTGAAACTACCGGCAACTCTCTTTGTCGTCTCAGCGGCTTCCGGTTTTCGATTTCCCCCCGATCCAGACTTTCTGGCTGTCGACAAACGTTCCCCAAACACTTTAATTACATTTGTAACGGTTGATTTGGCAACTTTTAGCGATTTTGCCTACTTTGCGTGCGAGTAGCTCGGATTTTCGCGATGCGCGAGCAAAATTTTGATACGCTGCTCTTCTTGCTTGGACGGCATTTTAACAACTGAAGAGTGAATTCCAAAATCAAAATAGGAGCAACATTCTACACACACACACCTTCAAAATGAGGGGTGTTCAGGTTTTTTAAATGCAAAATTGAAAGAAATACGTCAAGTTAATATTGACCAAATTTTGACCGTATCGCCCTTTAACATTTTTAGTTGCTTGCTGGCGAGGGCATTTTCCTGCTCTTCTAGCTCCTTTTCCTTCCGTAAACGCTCCTTCTCTTTTTCCACTTCTTTGCGCTGATTTTCTATTTTCTGCATTTCCAAATCTTGCTTTTCTTTCAATTGCTCCAACGCCATTTGCGATAGGGCTCGGGAGCTGAGAGCTCCGGATCGTATCGAACCGTTCGTTGTACCTGCTCGTATAGGGTTCTCTGGGTGTTTAGGTGATCCATCATTGGCAGAAAATGCACCCCTTACCAACAAATTCTTCGGTATAGCACCAGTAGCCGCCGAAGCTCTTATCGCTATTAATCTCATCCTTCTTCGAAATGGAAGCAGTTGGCTCTTCCGGGGCTTGAACGCTTGTTGTAGCCTTCTTCGTAGGTACGTTTCTACTGTTTTTCCCTTTGTTCGGTTTCGATGTTTGAACGAAAGCCAATGGGGGGCATGTTTCGCAATTCCACGGCCGATGCTCCACTCCTGGCGAAACACCCGCGCAGCTTAGATGATACCATTCCATACATTCGCCGCACATCACCATGTTGTCTTTAGTGTTTGGCTGATCGCACTTCTTACAGTCGAATCTGTCCAGTGACATCTTTTGCCTTAATCTTCGAGGTTGTTCGGATGGGCAGAAGATTCTTTGTAGCAGCTACTCTTATTTTTATTTTCGCAGGTCGAAGATTAAGTCTTCCCTTAATTGACCATATCCGAAGCAATATCTTATCCTATAGCCGGCTTATCCAGCATCACTCTCTTATTGGCAGTAGAACAAGGCAATTTGGCCGAACCAGCAAGGCAACCCTAAATTCAACGAAATTCAATAATTCATGGCTAGATTCTAACCCTCATCCAGCTTCTACGTTTTCTCACCAACGCTTCTCTTGAAGAAAGCACAAAGCTATAAGTAAATTAATTCCAAGTCCGCTGACCTCCTATTCACTAAATGAACTCCAATGCTCACCAAGATTTCAAACACGTTTGTTATACTTTTCCGCTTCTTTATCTATACCTTGACGTTTCCAGATGTCAACGCAATTCGTCTGCTTGCGCAGCAGTGGTGCCAGAACACATGCATTTTTGCATTAGGTTTCACTTTTTAATAGCTTGATTTTAACCTATTGGTTACTGTGAAGCTGTAAACAACCTAGATAAGACATTGTCTATACAGTGCATCGTTAAAACTTCTTATGCGACCTAAATAATGTTATGAAAAGAAAGGTTAATTGCGCTGTTTTGGTTATATTTGAGTCGAAAGTTAAGTCATAGGTTCTTGAAAAATAGATGAATGACTTATGAAAGGCAGATGTTTTGTGACACCATCCTCTCAGCTTGTATTTATGAATCGTGTTTAGAGTTCATGAATGATAGAGTAAAGGCAAGCCGAAAAACTGCTGCCCTTTTCTTCTTAAATCCGGATTTTGCAGGAAGCGGATGAAATTTACATTTGAGAATGTCGGCTGCTGTTCTTTTCACACGGAGTTGAAACAAATTTTTTGGAAACACTTAATTTTTATTTGAATTTACAAAATCGTAAACAAATATACAAACCGTATGTATGGTCGGCACTATGAAAAAGTCACTAGCCAGCCGTTACTATTTGAAGTGCTGCCAACGCTGCTTCGATGTTTATCTCGTTGCCATATATATGGTTTTTGTCACCGCTGATCTATTTTTACAGTATTTCTATTGCAACCAAGCTGACTTAAATTGACATGATTTTTTCTAAGTGCGAAGTTGCATTCACTTGCGGAGTTTGGTGCTTTATTTTAACACGTTTGAGCAGTGATCGATCATTTGACTGTTGGCCCACAATTGATACGTTGTGGCTGCGTTTGCGTGAATTTGACAGTTTTCCCATAGCTTTTTTATCAAATTTACGTCAACGCATCCGCAACGTATCTATTGTGGGTGACCCTTAATAGCAAATAGAAAAAGGGCAAACAAAAGAACACAAAACAAAACGTTCAAAGCGTGCACAACGCAGAGAAAACATCCATCGAAGGGAGGTCAAGGGTAGATTCACCATAAGGGTACACCTAGTAATTTTTTGATTCGAACTATTGAACTATTTTTTATATCAGGATTTGTTTTTGTTGTGAACAAGCCGTGATGAATATGTTTCTAATGAGTCGAAAGTTGTTCACCAATTTCAATAACGCGAACAAGTAGGTAAAATTTATTTATTCTGATTATGATTGCGTGTGCACTATTGCAATAGCTATCCATAGGCTTTTGCATGGTCCTGCAATTTGGATGAAGGTTGGTATGACCTTGGAAAAATTGAGCTTGAATCGTGCCCCCGAGACAATCCTTGTTGCTTGGAATTGAAATCATACGAAGTCTAGAAAGCTCTGTTTGCTTTCGGTTGAATTCCAAAAAACAAATCCCTGTAGCGACGCAATAAAGCACAAGAAACAAGCATGGGTAATCCCAAATGCGAAATAAAGTTGTTGTTCAAAATTTAAAACCCATAAACGCTGTTCCCCAGTTCGTTAACCACGTTACACTCTGCAGTGCCTTGGTTTACCATTACCGTTTGGCGCATACTTATTTCGCTGACACCATATTTTTTTTTTTTTTTGATTCGCTCGCTCCGCCGAATAAAGCCGTTGTCCCAAAAGTTTGCTCCAGAAACAATACACCACGGTATGGTAGGAAAACTGCGTTTCAAAAACAAACAACAGCATCACCACCGCGAGTGAACAGGAATAAAAAAACGGAAAAGCTGCGGCTCCCTAGCGGACATTTTCTTTTAATTATGTCTGAACACAATTCACTCTGGATGGTTTTCATATTTGTGCCGGGAGTGGGCGCGCATGCATGCATTTGTTTACCTCCCACCGGAGCAAAAGGCACATGAGCTGGTGGCCGGCTGGATTCGACCAGTCCCAGAGCATGGTGGTGCAGAGATTTTGTTCAGAAGGATATTATTCTCCAGTGGTTCTTTGTTGAGGAATGATTATAGCAGGGAGAGAATTGTATTGAAAGAATTCGTATTATAGAATTTATTTGTGTGCATCTCTAGAATGATTTACTCTCCTGCTTCACTTTACTCAATTTTTGAGTACAATTGTATGCTATCTCTTTTTCTCTCACGGAAATGATACTCGATTTTCTTAAAATGTGGATCTACACAAAAATTGAGTTGATCCACTTTTAAACGAAAATTGAGTAACATTTCAGTGAGAGAAAAAGTGATAGCATACAATTGTACTCAAAAATTGAGTAAAGTGAAGCGGGAGTGTAGGTAAATGACATCAACAGCAATGATGAAGTTTTTATATTTACGGTGTTTGCTAAAAAAAACCTAGTGGCCATTTGTTTGAGCCAAAAGTTGGGCAAAAGCAATGTTTGATGGATCGAAACTTAGAAGCTGTGAGGACCTATTAAACATGCATCTATTGAAAAATTGGCATTGAAATGTTAAAACTGTTTAGCTGAAACTCAATTCTTTGAAGCGATTTGAACTGGTACTTGAAATTCAATTGTGAGAAATTTCCAACAGATAAAATAATTGTTTTGCTACCACCCATAGCAAAGCATACCCGAGTTGTTAAAATGCAGAAAGTCAAGTTCTAGCAATCATCACCGGAAAAAATAGACTAAAGAATACCCACTGTGCAGGACGGACAAACCATTACCCTTAAAAATGCACCGGCATCAGCAAGTCAGCTTACGTAAAGGTGTGGACTTTTCAACTCAAGTTGGACAACGGTTTTGGCTGGTCATTCCCTCGAGTGCCATGCCGGTTCCGAACACATTTGGGTTGCTTGTAATGACGCAGAACTTAGAATGAACATTGCTGGAGCATTTAGCTTCCAAAATAATGTGGAAAACAACGACATTGAACGCATGCATAATCTTGAGCGACCAACCACTATTTACTACGTAGAATCACAAAAATAGGAAGACAAATTTTTGCGCCAGCTGGACAAACTTGTCATCATTATTAACACAATATTTGCAACACGTGAGCTTAATTGTAAAATACCTTCCTTATCATCCACAGTTGGCGTGTGTCATAGCGACGGTTGATGGACAGGTGTATGGGGAAGTGGGGTAAATGTGACGTCTGCTATTTCTGAAGTGGCATAATTTCCTTACCATTTTTTTCGATGGATTTGACTGTATGCAACTAAGCAAAGGACGTACTGGAGTGGTATACAGTGTGTCTTACAATAGGTGTCACCTTTCTTCAGTCTTAGTTTATTTCAGCTGGGTAATTTTAATAGTGGAATTGATTATATCCGTTTTGAGTGTATTTTTTGACAGCTTATTGCTGAAGATATATATGCGATTCTGGATGTTTATATTTATCAGCTACCATGGCGTATGGCTTCGTGAGCAAGTTTTAAAATTATATTTGCAAAAGCTAAGACCGTGTCAGATATGCAATAGCCTTAAGCAGTTTGGAGTGAGTAAGCGTTTTGTTTTTCATACCTTGAAACGGTTCAAGGAAACTGAAAATTTCTATGTTTAACACAAAAGAGGTGCCAGGTGAACTGCTAGAACTTAAACAAAGATTAAATGTGTGAGGAAGCGAATAAGACGTAATCCGGCCGTATTTGGCCTTTAATTGAGCAAACAATTTCAAATGTCCCCTGCTTCAATTAACAGACTCCTGGAATGCAAACCGTACAAGAAATAACTGGTTCATGGATTGACGGAGTGTCATATTCAAGCCAGAGTCCAAAGAAGCAGTAGTCTTTTGGTTCGACACGGTGACTGTAAGATTGTATTTTCGGATGAAAAGCTCTTCCGCCTTCAGGACAGTCAAAATCAATCAGTGCTGAGCTCCATCACGGTACTGACAGCGTTAGAATTGACAAATGAGATTCTTGCAATTGACAATCAAAGCAACAGAAGAGCATCTCTCTCTCTCAAACTTCTCATCATCTTAAAATAACAGCCGAGAGATATTTTTCTCTCGCGTTTCTCACACATTTTCTATATCCTGTACAAGTGTTACGTGATACGATCGTATCACCAAGAATAAATATACCGGCATGGAAATTGACCGTCATTCCGTCATTCGAGAAGCCTCGAGTGGCCATTAATATTTTTAAAAGGAAATCCTGGCAATAGGGGTTTCAAAATTCAGGAAATTTATCCAGAAGGCTATTTCTCAACGTTTTGTGGCTATCTAATGATTTATTCTCGGGCCGGTCATTCCGGAACAGATTCCCGTTTGGCCTCCACTAGTCATGGACATATTTAGTATATGGGTATCAAAATTCATAAAATTTCGCCCGAAGGATACTTATCAACGTCTAGTGGCCATCTGATGATTTGTTATCGGACTTGCCATTTCGAAACAGCTTTCCGTGGAGCCTCGAGTAGCCATGAATATTTTCAGAAGGAAAACCTGGCAATATGGATTTAAAAATTCATTGAATTTCTTCGAAAGGATATTTCTCAATGTTTTATGACTAGTTTTGTTAATGGCCTCGTGACACCCGACGGGAAATTGTTCCGAGATGACCGTTCCGAGAACAAATTATCAGGTGGCAACAAAACGTTGAGAAAAAGTCTTCTGAAGAACCTTAATAATTTTGAAACCCATATAGCCAGGGTTTCCTTCTAAATATGGTAATGGCAACTTGAGGACCCACGGGAACCTGTTCCAGAATAAGCGGTTCGGGGACAGATCATCAGATAGACACAAAACATGGAGAAATAGCCTACTGGTGAAATTTGATGAAGTTCCGAAACCCCACGGGAACTTGTTCTGGGGACAAATCATCAAATGGCCACAAAACGTTCAAAGATAGCCTTCTGAAGAAATTTCTTGAATTTTGATACCAATATTGCCAGGGTTTCCTTCAAAGTATGTTTTTGGCAACTTGATGACCCAGATCATCAGATGGCAACAAAACGATAAGAAATATCCGCCTTGATAAATTTCTCGAATTGTGATACTCCGATTGCCAAGGATTCCTTCTAAATATGTTTTAAGGCCATTCGAGACCCCAGGGGAACCTATTACAGAATGGCCGTTCCAGTAATAAGTTGGCATATGATCCACAATGAAATAGAAATAGCTCGTGGGAATTATTCCAAGGATCCGGGAAATTCAATTGAAATTTCCTAATAGTGTATCCGTACCGGACCACAGCTCCGGCAACCCGGATTTCCAGGAACCAGATAAATCCAAACGGATATTGTCGAAAATATCCATGGAGTTTTTGAATCTAACGGTGCCAAAAGATTTAAAATTGGACAATATGTGCCAGAGGTTAACACATATTATGCTGAAAATATTTTGTCTTGCATATCGTTCTCAGAGATAATTAAAGGGTGATACGGTCCAAATTTGGTCAAGGGAAAACGCGTGTAAATCGGAGAAATCGTTTATTTAAAAAAACAAATTAAATTTCTTTTTCAAGTTCAATTAGTATAAAATTCAGGAAAAATATTAAGTTAGGCTTCCGCTTTTCCAAATCCGAATTGCCGGGCCTTACGCTTGACCCCTGCCATCAGATTTTGTACAGCCACCTTGTCCACCTTCTTCGCCGCAGAAAGCCAGTTTGCCTTGAACTGCTGCTCGTCCTTAGCAGTTTTTTTGGTCTTCTTTAGGTTCCGCTTGACAATAGCCCAGTATTTCTCAATTGGGCGGAGTTCTGGCGTGTTGGGAGGGTTCTTGTCCTTGGGAACCACCTGCACGTTGTTGGCAGCGTACCACTCCATGGCCTTTTTACCGTAATGGCAAGATGACAAATCCGGCCAAAACAGTACGGAACAACCGTGTTTCTTCAGGAAAGGCAGCAGACGTTTATTCAAACACTCTTTCACGTAAATTTCTTGGTTGACAGTCCCGGAAGCTATGAAAATGCTGCTTTTCAAGCCACAGGTACAGATGGCTTGCCAAACCAGATATTTCTTTGCGAACTTTGACAGTTTCGTGTGCTTAAAAATATCTGCTACCTTTCCCCTTCCTTTTGCCGTATAAAACTCCTGTCCCGGAAGCTGCTTGTAGTCGGCTTTGATGTAGGTTCCGTTGTCCATTACCACGCAGTCAAACTTCGTCAGCATCGTCGTGTACAGCCTCCGGGATCGCGCTTTGGCCGTCGTATTTTGTTTATCATCGCGATTTGGAGTCACTACCTTCTTGTAAGTCGATAGTCCGGCTCGTTTTTTGGCTCGATGCACGGTTGTATACGATACACCCAGCTTATTTGCGGCAACTCGGAGAGATAGGTTAGGGTTTCGCTTGAAACTACCGGCAACTCTCTTTGTCGTCTCAGCGGCTTCCGGTTTTCGATTTCCCCCCGATCCAGACTTCCTGGCTGTCGACAAACGTTCCCCAAACACTTTAATTACATTTGTAACGGTTGATTTGGCAACTTTTAGCGATTTTTCCAACTTTCCGTGCGAGTAGCTCGGATTTTCGCGATGCGCGAGCAAAATTTTGATACGCTGCTCTTCTTGCTTGGACGGCATTTTGACAACTGAAGAGTGAATTCCAAAATCAAAATAGAAGCAACATTCTACAAACACACACACCTTCAAAATGAGGGGTGTTCAGGTTTTTTAAATGCCAAATTGAAAGAAATACGTCAAGTTGATATTGACCAAATTTTGACCGTATCGCCCTTTAGTGAGTGATTGATTTTCCTACTCTCTTCATTACACATTCTCCAGCAGTCATGTATGCTTTTGTCACAAATGGTTAAATGAGATCAACCTGTTTGTGAGTGACACAGTATTTGACCATCATTCGTGAGTTCTAATGATCATGAGAAGATGAAGGTCATAGTGTTATAACCGTCATGAAAATGCACAGCACTGTAATCAACGCTTCAACGCTGCATGGAAATACACCCTATTGTTTCCAACGGGACTCAGCTTCAGCTCACAAGGCAAAGGAGACACAAGCGTTGTGCGCGGAAAGTTTTCCCGATTTCATCACAAGCGAATAATGGCCTGCATCTTCACCGAATCTCAACCCGATTGACTACTTTGTATGGGGTTATATGCTGCAACATATAGGCCCTACAAAAAGGCTTACTTTAGATCGATTCAAAAAACATTTGGTTGATATTTGAGACTAAATTCCTCAGGAAATCGTGCGTGCCATCTGCGATGGGTTAACAAAGCGTTTGCGCAAAGCTATCAAGGGCGAGAGATTCGAATTGAATTAATAGGGTTTATTCCTATAACATTTATCTTTCAAATGAAAAATAAATGCTACGATTTGGTTGATTTGTTTGCCTGTAATCCCATTTTGTTTTAGTGACACCCATTGTGAGACACCCTGTAAGGCAAATGACATCAATGTCGTTCCAAAAGATTTGAATGCCTTAAGATAACTAGAGCTGTTACCGATTATGAAATAATGAGCCATGATGAAACAGACTCTTTGAAGACATCCTAAAGTACTCAAACCAGTTGTGCGTGATCAATTCCTCCTTGATCGAGTATATTTTGGATGGACTTCATGCTCCATGAGGGTTCTCTACCCTTGATTTGGAAAACGGATTTTTTCAAATAACGTTTGAATTAAAAAAAAAAGAACAAAAATAACCGGTTTTTCATTGGTTTACCTTCACCCTCATTGACGAAACTACCCATGCAGCATCAATCATAGTAACCCATGAGACAGCAGACAAAATTTGACAGCTCTATCAGTTGAACTCTAAGCGTGATGGCAAAACAGTGAAGCAACTCCGTTCAGAAGTGTACGAGTTCAAAAAACGGCTACCCGCCGCGTCGAAAATGGACATCGTGCGGCACTTCGTGGACGCCGGATACGCCCATTCCGGTATCTACAACATCTTGGCACTATTAGACAACAATCAGAGCATTACCTGCTGAAGAAAGCTATCCGAGCTACGAGCTTGAAGTGCTCGCCATAGTCTCATCTCTGAAAAATTTCGAATGCAGAAATCCAGCAATCAACGTAACAAAGTAACGTGATTGAGCAAATAAACGCGTACCAGTGGAGCGACGAAAAAATTGTGGCGCTAGCTACTGGAGATTATGCAGATTACTTTGTAGATCATGGTTTTCTCTACACCGCTGTTGACGAAAGAAAGCTGCTGGTAATACCACAGTCAATGCAGCACTCCGTTATTAGACAAATTCACGACCAGAGACATTTTGGAGTACGGAAGATGCGTGAACTGATTTTGTGGGAGTACTGGATCAATACTCTTCCATTGAAGTTAGAAATATATGTTAAAAGCTGTGTAAAATGCATCCTAGCAACTCGAAAGTGCGGAAAAAGAAGGTTTCCTCCCTCCAATCCCTAAGGATGAATTACCGTTGTCAACATACCACGTTGACCATTTTGGACACTCAGCAATCAATATCGGAATATTTTTACCATCATCGACGGTTTCAGTAAGTTCGTCTGGATATATCCTGTAAACTCAACTACTTCAGACGAAGCGATCAAGAAGCTCAATGAGTGAAAAGTGTTTTTGGGAATCCAAGACCCATCATCTCTGACAAGGGATCAGCCTTCACGTCATCCTCTTTCCACGACGACTGTGCAGCGGAACAGATTGAACACGTTTTGGTAACAACGGGTGTCCCACGTGGCAATGGTCAGGTTGAGCATGTCCATGGTGTCATGGTACCTGCATTGTCAAAATTGGCTATTGATCGTCCAGAAAACTGGTATAACACGTTGGAGATTTTCAAAAATACCTTAACATTCACCGCAGTATTACTCAGACTTCTTTCGAGCTTTTGTTCGGTACGAAGATGCGCTCCACCGAAGACGTCAGATTGGTTGAAGCCGTTGAAGAAGAGTGGATCAAATTCTTCCAGAACTCCAGAGAAGAAGCCAGAACCGAGGCATGTGCGGCCATAGAGGAGATCCAACAGAAGATGAAGCAGAGTTTCGACAAGAATCGGAGGCAAGCTGAAGGATACGAAGTTGGCGACTTAGTAGCCATCAGCCGAACCCAATTTGATAGCCCTCTTTTCAGTGAGCGAGTAATGGCGCTATAATCATAAGCCATAGGGAGCTAGGACTTCAGTTAATGCTAAAGTCCCAACCATTTGAAGAGAAATGGAGCATCACTTAACCTTCTTAGACTAGACTCCCAACGACCATTTTTGAATAATTTTTGTTCTGTACACCAAACAGGGCATTCTGTTCAACTATTCTTTCCGGCTATTAATTTCCTTTTTCCTTTGATATCCACTTAAGGCTGCGTGGGTCTCCCGTGTCTTCTTAAGGTAGATACCAAATCCTCCTTATAGCCAACGGTTGCATGGACGAGACCAGGTGAGCGATCGAGGAGTGTCTTCATGGAGATTATTGTGTGAAGAAACGTAACAATAATCGTAATCAGGTTTCGTTTCATGGTGGCATGCAATGTCTGCAACGAAATATTCCTCATCGTAGCTCCATGCACGAGGTGTGCAAACGTCAATGCTTATGCTTATGCTAATGCTAACATCCTAAAGTAGTCAAACCAGTTGAAGTGATGAAGAAAACAAAGGTAAATATGGAAGAAAAAAGGCGCTTCTGATGCTGTTTACGGTTTTTTAGGACTGGATGGTGTTTAACCAGTATTTCTGACAATCAAATTTGAAGGTGAAATTGAATAATATGAAGATGGCTTAAGATAGGTTATGTTTTTTTCTCATTACCTCTAGTGCTCGATGACAACCGGATGAAGGACTGATTTATTCAAAATTATTTTATATGTTACAATTTTATCGTAGATAGTTTTACTTTTCCGATTGGGTACTTTCCCCACTGGGACCAGTTTTCTGATCTATTTTGGCGAAACCCTATTTTATTTTCGACACATCTCAATGTGTTATATCACTATTAGATCGAGTGATATACATGTAAAGGCTTTAGGCATTATCCCAGTAAGTTTATTAAAGTTAAGTAAGTGAGTAAATTTAGTATTGTTTATTGTCGTATTGGGAGGGTTCATCAATTTTTGGGGTTGTGTCCATTTTTCTTTCGATACTAATTCCACGTTTCAAAAACACAGTGAATCAGTGAATCAATGGTAACTAAGAAATTATGTAGAAAACAACGCGTCATCTGTTCTCAATCACCTTATTTAGGCTTACTTACTTCATCTTTGCTTTGCAGATCGCTTTCTCAAATTTCAAGGGCAGCAATATTCTTAGTATCAACTGGCTCGATTTTGACGACGATGAAAAAGCACTTGCCTGCTTACATGCCCTCTGATAAAGGCCGCAGCTACTTCAAACATTATCTCTCGTTGGACAGTCCGATTAACTGTGAAAGGAACTTAAGCATCTGTCACATCTTTCACTAGGAAAAACATTTGATACTCTCGGCTGATTACGACGAACAGTGAAACCACCTCTAGCGGGATGCCTGAATCCTGGGCGTGTAAAGTTTCTGTCTGAAACAACTCGTCGATTTCCGTATCCATCACGAAACGCACGTGTCGGAAAAGGTTGCCTTAATAAGCAGTCTGTCGATACGATGTCCTCATCTGCACAATTGTCTATTGTTCCGTTTTTTCATGCTTCAGTAAGTGAAACTCCTCGTTGAGTCAAACAGCCTCAATTTCTCTTAAAGGGTGTTTCGAGCTAAATTTGTTCGACTTAAACTTGACGCATTTCCTTTCATCGTGCATTAAAGAACTTTTCACACCCCTCATTTTGAAGATGTGTGCGTGTAACATCATGCCTTTGATTATGAGATTAACACTTCAATTATCAAAATGGCGTCAAAGGAAGAGAAGCAACGCATCACAATTTTACAAGTGGACGGTGAAAATCCAAACTACTCTCACACCAAGTTGGTGAAATTGTTGAATGTGGCTAAATCAACTGTTTCCTACGTATTAAAAGTGTTCGGTAAACGTTTGTCAACAGCCAAGAAAGCTGGATCGGGAGAAATCGAAAGCCGGAGGCCACAGCGATTACAAAAAGAGTTGCCCGCTGTTTCGAGCGGAACCCCAACCGCTCCGCCCGAGGTGTCGCAAAGAAGCTGGGAGTAGCGCCTTCGACCGTGTATAGAGCTGAAAATCGAGCTGGACTGTCGACTTACAAGAAAGTGGTGACTCCAGATTGCGACGATAAACAAAACACGTCGGATTGGTCGGATTTGGCATCTTGCCATTACGGATAAAGGGCCATGGAGCGGTATGCTGCCAACAACGTTCAAGTGGTACCCAATGACAAGAACCCTCTCTACATGCCAGAGCTCAGCCTAATAGAACAATATTGGGCCATCGTCAAGCGGAACCTTGAGAAGACTCAAAAAGCTGTTGTAAGCGAGAAACAGTTCAAGGCAAACTGGCGTTCTGCGGCGAATGAACTGAGTCAAGAATCTAAAATTACCTCACCCGTTCAACATCTGACCAGGGTAAATTTAAGTTGAAGATTATCGGGGTCTTTTTTCAAAGAAAGTCTCCTGAGAATCTCTAACTGAGAATTTGTTTTGGTTCACTCCTATTCGGTTAACGATGAACCAGGCAGCGAAGGCATGAAGCTGACGCTGTAGAGTGTGACAGTCGGCAATGGCAACAGCTACGAAGGTAGAGTTTGAGATCACCAGCATATGATAGTCGAGGTCCCCTCGATGACAAGATTAACATAGTTGAAGTAGAGCAAGAAGATCAACGGTCCAAGATGACTACCCTGAGGTATGTCAGATGTTGCTGGATAAGTAACGGCAGTCACCTATAGCAACCATTTCATGTAAATTTAAGCCAGATAACGCCTGAATCTAGTCTGTTGTATGATTGGTTGCAAAAAAGTTTGTTTTTTACGCTTCTATAGGCTTGAAATTAAACAAGGGGACATTTTACGCGCCTGTTAATATTCATTTTTTTTTTCTGTGTGGTGTTCCGAAGAGCTGTCATTTCGAAGTTTGCCGAAAATAGCGAAATGGTCGAAGGCCGCTGTTTTAAAAATCGTGAAAAAGTAAGGTGAAAGTTGTTCTCTTGTATACCTACGGAAATCCGGACGCAGAAGGAGCCAATGGCGAGAATAAATGAGCTGGCAGCTCAATCATCAGAACTTGTAGGAAGCAAAGAGCACCTAGAATGAAGATTGCCTGAAAAATATCATCGAAAACAAGGTCATGCCGCTTATAAAGACTCTTCCTATAATAATAAATACGCAAATGAGTATTCAAAATGCGTACAGTATTCAACCAACTTTAGGCTGTAACCTGTTGTTTACATCCAAATTAAATTGACGATGTTTTTTTTTCAATTTTCTTAAAGGAAGTTTAAAAGTGCTTGGTCTTTCTCCGGATAGTGCACAAACGGTGCACCGTCAGTGATCTGTGTTATCATGGACGATGAAACCAACATAAAAGTCCATTAAAAAACTCTGCCGGGACCAAAGATTTATACCTCGCCGAAAGGAAATGTTGTTCCTGGATCAGTTAAAGCCATTTACACCAGAAAATTCATCAAGAAAGCAATGGGGCGGCAGGCCATATGCCGATGTGAAAAAATACCTCGACGACAGACGCAATGAATGGTCAAATCTACGTGAAGGAGTGTCTGCAAGAAAGCATAACAAGCCTACAATCTATTGGCGTGCTCTTGCTTTTCTGCCATTACTCTAAATATGCACGAGAGTGGTACAAAGGAACAATCTCGTATTTGTA
>JASCZW010009832.1:0-40098 GCA_034211315.2 Aedes japonicus
GCTTCTCTGAACCGATTAAGCTGCCTATGTCCAAGATTTCCAATATTTTTCTATAGTAGTAGCTTGTTGTTTATATCGAAAGAGTTCTCTCAACGAAATCCCAACGAAAGCCCAACTTCGGGCAGTTAGGTGGATTAGCGTCTTTCGGTACAACATGGACTCCATTTCCTTAATACAGGAATACCTCGATAGTACGTACATCAACATTCGCACTTCAAATCGCATTTGCATAAAAAACTACTGTTTGTATCTGAAAATTTATGTTATCAAAAGAAAG
Source organism: Aedes japonicus (assembly GCA_034211315.2). NCBI lineage: Eukaryota > Metazoa > Arthropoda > Insecta > Diptera > Culicidae > Aedes > Aedes japonicus. Next base: position 278 of record JASCZW010009832.1, read on the forward strand.
AGCCATCTTTTACTATACATGTACCATTCCAAAACATCTTTGGTGTAGTTACGAAATGCTAAATCAGCTCAGAATAGCAGGGGGAGCATCATGGCTGCATAAGAATGGTAACAATCGCTTTTTTAGGCATTCTTCACGGTTTATTTCCTAGTTTACCGTTCCGGTAGTGATGAAGCTTTGGCTTGCTCGACCACAGCTGCATAATGCCTGCCAAACCAAATATTTTTTGGGACACTTGACCTTTTTCTTTATCCTGAAATGTTCTTCTATGCCGTTTCGTTGCATGACAGTATTAAAAGACATTCCGGGAATCTACTTTAAGTCTTCCTGAACATAAGTTTCATCGTCCATAAGGGGCTATTCATAAACCACGTAGACATTTCTGGGGGGGAAAATTCGATGGAAAATAGTCTACGAAGAGGAGGCTCTGAGATTTTCGAAATGAGTCTACGTGGTTTATGAACGGACCCTTATCACGCAGGAAAACTTCATCAAATATTCGCGATAACACTTGCGAGCCCGTGTTATAGCCGTTACATTCTGTTTATCAGTATAGGAAAGGCTTGTAAGATGGAACACGATCCGTCTTTTGCTCGTAACATGTATAATTTTTATTTTTTCGCAGATCCAAAGACATTTTTCGAAAGAAGAGCTAGAGGACTCCAACTTTACTCTAGAAATTGATTTTTTATAGTCATCAAATAAAAAGTTATGGCCTATTTTCGAAATCCATCTAAAATTGCAGTTTCAAAACTGGCTTGTACGATGGAACACCATTCGTTTTATGCTCGTAACATGCATAATTTTTATTTTTTTGATAATCTTTCGAAAGAGGAACTAAAAGGCTCCAAGTTTGCCTACGGAACTGATTATTTATGGTCATCAAAAAAAAATATGGCCTATTTTCGAAACTCTCGAATTAGTTCTCGAATAATTTCCAGAATTAGAATTAAAAATATCTAATTCATGTGTATTTAAAACAGAAAAAAATGTGTTCCATCTACAAGTCTAACAGTGTTCCATCTTACAAACATGACGCCATAAACACAAAATCTCAAAAAATTGTTTCACTTTACGATTTGTTTGGAGATGTCTTTGGATCATAAAAATACACCAAAAATGCTAGCCAACACAAATGTTAACCTTTTGATATCTATGGGAAATTTCCACTTATTAAGCACTAGAAATAATTGCTATTTTAATTATTCCAACACTTTCGAACATTGAAACCTGGAAGAGCTAAATCGAATGAGTGTATTTACTCCAAAATCAAATAAAAATTTAAGAATAGAAAAAAAATGAGGTTAACACTTGTCAGCGCGATATTGTTTACGCTGTGAATGTCAAAAGTAGCGCTGTTCCATCTTACAAGCCGTTCCATCTTACAAGCCTTTCCTCTACGGTTTGGTATAGTTTTCACCTTGAATGACTTCATATCTTACCGGTTCTTGGAAGTCTGCACGAAAGTTGGGGACATTTTAATTTTTCTAGCCACAGTACATACCGAAAGATCTGGTCTCTTCTGCACTATTTGCTTCACCTTCGCGCCTGTCCGGTAGTTCCTGAGATCGATTTTTGTTCCGCTCCCAGTCTTCTTGGCTGTTTTCAAACGTGTATCAAAAGATTTAAGAGCGTTATCGACAGTGCTTGCAGGAAAAATCAAGCTTTTTTGCAAGTTTTCTTACCGAAAGGCACGGATTTTCATTCCTACCAACCACAATTGCTTTTCCTTACTTGCTCTTCTTTCGACGCCATCTTCGATGCAAAAGCTTGTAGTATCACCGAAAATTAGTTTACACAATGAATAGACAAACGTTCATCAGTCTGCGGAATATTTCACGCGTTGATGAAGTATTTCCAGAGATATACGTATTTAGGGGTGTCCAGATTTTGTGGCAAATAAGCATCATATTGACAAACTCTATTACTCAATCGGTGTTGATTGTATTGTATTGTGGTATTGTGGTATTAAAAGCCTGATCCAGAAGCTGTTTGAAGTCTTCGAGTACGTGTGAAGAAAGAAGAGAATGAAAATGATTGCAAAAAAATGGTGTAAAGCTCCTTATTAAAAAACAACAACAACAACAACGACTTTTTGCAGTAAAATTTTGCTTGTCATCACAATTGGGCACCTATTTCACTTTGTACGCCTTCAGTCCTTGCCTCTGTTTCACTTTTTGTACGTATAATATCGGCTTCTCAACTTTGCGAGCCACATTTCACACCGAAAGTTTGGGATTTTTCTTAATAATGGCTACTACCTTCTTGTCCATTTGTCGTGAGCATACTTTTCGATTTGTTCCACTTCGAACCTTCCAATCCACAGTCAAGCGCTGGGGATTTGCAAACACAAAACACGGTACTTTTCGGTAGTTTAAGTTTTTTGGCAAGATCGCGTACCGATAAATTCGGATTTTGCTGCCGTTCATACAAAATGCGTTTGTGCACTTCCACTTGATTCGACTTCATTTTACTAAAAGTAACAAGAATGTTAACATGTTGTACCACGAAATAAAGTGGATGGTTTCAGTTATCATATAAATGAAAGCAATCCGTGAAATAATTCAAAATCTACACTGAAAGAAAAGTGTCCGAAATAGAACGTGGCCAGGCTTTCAAAAACGTAGTGTTTCAAATTTGATAAAACTGGTTTCAGCTTGGTACACCTCATAATCCTCATAGTCTTCGACAAAAGTTTCCATTAGATCAAGGTTTTTTAATTGGTGTCTATTTGTTAAGATATTCAAGCTTATTGCTTTCACAATTTGCTCATTTCTTTGCTCTCAACATAGTGTTACAAATGCACTTCCACAGTTATTAATTGAGAGCCTTCGATGCCAGGTACCATTTTTGCATTAGTAGCTCAGGAAGTCGAGAAATTTTCCTTAACGAAAAATGCCTAGACCAGACCAGAACGAACCCAGCCATCTTCAGCATGGTGTTGCTTAGTAGCTGTGCCTTTACCGACTGTGCTAAGGGAGACCCCTGCTAGTAAGTGTGCAAGTAAAGTTCTTTAAAATGCTTTATCGTCAGATCCTGACCAAATGGATAGTTTCAGTCTTCGACAAAGTTGTTCAGCAGGTCAAAGTTTTCTGATTGATGAACAGAAGTTCAGAATTGTCTCAATACGTTGCGCTAGCGTGTAAGTTAATCCCCCGAATATGCTCTATCTTTGAACCCGGGCCATACAGAACGTTCCTGTCTTCGCAACAGTTGTTCAGTTTCCTGAACAAAATGTACTTTTGAAAGGTTCTGATCTTCGACAAAGTTGTTCAGCGCCATTAGTTTGATCGAAAGAAGCTTGGAGTTTTCTCACTACACGACGCTATGACCTACTGTTCAACTTTTCCCAGGTATAAACCTTTTTCACTGAAAAAAATGTACACACAAAAATCCGCAGTAGAAACTACACACTTAGAAATTATATATTTTACACGAGAAGTAAAAGAAGTGACTATCAATCCGTTTGAATTAATTGAAGTCAACCATGGTGAGGTTGATATTACCATGAGGTCTGTCAAATATACCATGAATGTTGAAAGCTTTACCATAAACGCAATAAATTTGACTGAAATTTCATAGTAGTTTTGAAAATAGGTATAGTCGGGTAAAATGGTAGTTTTAACTGCAGGGTTTTTTTGATTGTATGCAGCATTAGTATAATTTTTGTCTCGATTATTTTTGTTTTTCAGTGATGTTTATAGTTTTTCTACTATGGAAAACGAGTATGCGTTGCTATAAGTGGAAATAGAGATATAAAAATAAAGCAAAATTTACAGCCAAAAAAATGAGAGGAAGATTGATAAGTATGTTGATGCAGAATAGAATAAATTTTCTGTTATTTTGTCACTAATTAGCGCCTCGTAGCGAGAAAAATATGAACTATTAGATACCAATCAAAAAGCCATAGCCCACCGATCAACGTTTAGAAAATAGAAACGTTTTATATGACAGTGACCCCGAGATATAGCATATTTAGATAATTCACTTGAGTGGGAGGGAATCGTTTCCGTGCAAAATAAAAAAAAACAACCTTGTATATGACCAGAGTACCAGAGTACAGCAAATTAAAAAAATGCTAGCTTACTAGCTCCAGGCAGCAAGAAAGTTCTAACTACTAGTCATCAATTTTCGATGAACAGAACCACATTTTCTACGACAAAATCATTCTAAATGGGCAGAGTACAAAGGTCTACCCTTATCAAAAAAAACCACTTGTACATTATCACCACGCAGTGAATATATCCTGATCTATTGGTCACAAATCAAAAGCTCTACTGAACAGCCTTGCTGAAGACTTAAGCCATTTTTTATGACCGATTCAACATAATCCAAAAATACCTACAGATTTGTAACTGATAATCACCAACGGAAAGGTCTTGACCTTGTGAACAGTTTTAACGAAGACAGCTTGTTCAGAAAACTCAATTGTATTTTGACTCACTAAACAGCATTGTTTAATACAGCAACATTCTTTCTGGGCAGGATTCCAAGATATAGCACATTCTTGAAAATAAGGTGTACACCAGCCCCGCGTAGAAGAATTCTTAGGAGCTACTGGTGATCATTCACTCCAATGAATAACATTGCTGAAGACAGAAACATTTTATCTGGCCAGGGTTTCATGATTTAGCGTATTCCTTAAAAGAATTATCACACTAGCGCCGCCTAGTGAGATATTCCTTAGCTGTTCACCAATGAAAAGGCCTTGACATACTGAATAACTTTGCAGAAGACAATTATATTCTATGTGATCCGTATCACGAGATATTCTGGGAAGGAATGTGTTGTTTAAAGTGCAACGCACGAATGCTTGTGTTACCATAATTGGCACGAGTGCTGAAAGGTTAAGACTTTTCATCATCTTTTAAGTTGATTACGAGGTCAGTCCCATTAGTAGTTAGCCTACAAAATGAGAGCATTTTTTTTTTAAGTGGCAATTTATTACTCTCCTTTTAGCTCGAGACACCTGGCTTCTTTAATCCGTCTGAAAAATACGTTTTCTTGAGGTATGCAAAGTAGGTTTCTATGGCGACGATGACCTCGTTATTTGACTAAAACTGTTGCCGACCGAGTGACTTTTTCTAGTTTGGAAACGAAAAGAAGTCCCACGGGGCTAGATCTGGAGAAAACGGTGCAGAATTTGACCGTGGTGACGGCGGAGGTTTGAGGTGGTGCGTTGAGCACTTTCTTTGCCAAATGAGGCCGTATTTTCTGTAACTCAGCTTCGGCCGTTTGCTTTCTACACACCTTTTTTACCCTTCTTACATCAATAGAAGGGTATTAAGATCGCTTGAAAACTCGACTTTTTATCCGAGTACTCACAGGGCCGAGTGTCATATACCATTCGACTCAGCTCGACGAACTGAGCAGCTGATGTCTGTGTGTAGTGTGTATGTGTGTAGTGTGTGTATGTGTGTGTGTGCGTTACAAATAATGTCACATCGGTTTCTCAGCCATTTGTGAACCGATTTCAGTTCTGTTGACGGCAAATGAAAGCTACAACATTCCCATAGAACGCTATTGATTTTTTTTTCATTCGGACATTTCGTTACGAAGATATGAACGAAACAGTACTTGACGGCCTATTATAATAGTAATCAAACAGTTTAGTCTCCGATTACATACTGAGCTATTTGTGTACCGATTTTAGTTTTGTTGGTGCCAAATCAAAGCTATGAAATCTCCAAATAACTGGTCAAAATTTCATTATGATTGGATAATCCTTCATGGAGATATGACCAAAACAATACCTGAGAGCACATAATTGTGAGATGAAAATATACTCGTTGCAGTGCAAAACCAAACAAGACCAATCACACCAATCGATGCCGCTTGCATTCTATTGTGTCGCATCTGGTGCATTGTATAGCACATACAGTGGACTAGCCACACTATGCGACTCTATAGAATTAGAGCAGCATCGATTGGCTCGAGTGGTCTGGTTTTGAACTGCAACGAGTATATTCGAAAATTACACAAAGTCTCCATTTACTATTTTCAACGAACATGTACTTATTAAGCATCTTGAATCCATATCGATAATCAAAATTGACACTCAGGATTGTCTAATAATTCATTCTATGGACTGATTATATGAAATTTCTAATATTTATGTAATTTCCTATTATTTTTTTTCTAACTAACATAAACAGGTCGCTCAGCACTATTAATGGCAATATTTCAATCACATCGATGAACAATGTTTTCAGGATTCTCAAATAGTTCAGTTTATAAACAGAAATTCTAGGAAGATCCAAGAATATTCGATATGTTATATTTTCAATATTTCTGGATCTTCCTGGAATTTCTGATGAATCTATGTATCTAGTACCATACTGGCCACATTTGAGTTCGTAATTCTGGTGAAGTGTAAGAAGGGTTCAGTCTCACCATCGGTGGATTTATGCGGGTTTTTATCTCAGAATCCGGTAGCCATCACTTTTCCGTTCAATTCCACTTGTCTCGACTGTTACTTGGTCCCTGATGTGTACCAGTGAATCCATAGTTCGTCGACGGCCGCGCAACGACGCAGAAACTTCTTCGAATTGCGCTTAAACAGCGTCAAACACTGCTCTAAAATGTTTTTATCGGCGCGACAACTTTCTCATACTTATAACCTTATGCAGAAAATGACCCACGCAGTCTGTCTCAACTATCTTATTACTGCCCATTTCTTTTTACGTGAAAAATAGAACTAATTCTTAAACTTCAATAATACTTTACTTTTACTCTGCTGGTTAGCCAAAATAACTTAGACCTAACTTATTAATTATTTAAAAACTAGCATTAGCATTAAGATTAGCAGTGACATTTGCACACCGATGAGGAATAATTCGTTGAAACCATTGCAAGTCACCATGAAACGGCACCAGTTGTTGATCCGTTTCTGCACACAATAATCTCCACGAAGACAATCCTAGACCGCTCACCTGGCCACGTCCATGAAACCTCTAGAGATATTTAGTATCTACCTGAAGAAGCCGAAGCAAACTCACGCCGTCTTCAGTCAATATCAAAGGCAAAGGGAAATGAATAGTCAGAGAGAATAATCAAACAAAATGGTTTGATTTGGTGTATAGAAAATGATTTTTTTTTAAATTGGTCGTTGGGAGCATCTAGTCTAAGAAAGTTAAGTGATGCTCCATTTTTCTTCAACGGTAGAGATTAAGCATTAACTTTTGTCTTAGTCCCATATGTATCATGGTTACTCAGTCAACGAAAGACGTAGCGAGCATCTTTTTAGGATGTTAAAAATCGCCTTCCAAAAAATCATTTGGTTTCCAATATGGACGCCTCTATGTTTAATCTCCTCAAGTGGAAAACCAGCATCTTAATTGATTTGACATAGAATATAGTTCCGTTCCAACACAGCTTTACAAAAGATAGCCTGGTGGCGTAGTACCACGTAACTAAAACAAACGTTTACAATGAAACACTAGGATCGCTTAAACGCTCTTCGCCTAGTCACTTCCGGTTCACTTCCAATAAATGAATCAATGTTTGATTTGAATACTTTGTATGTAACACTGAATAAAATGTTTGTTTTCGCAAAATCTACGGAGGAAAAGAAAACACACCTATTCGAAAGCACAATTTGCTGCGACACTCTTATAAACTGCTGAAAAACCATCCCTCAAATAGTTTTGTACATATTAAGGCTCCACCAAACTGCAGCGTTTCTTTGGCCGTCGCCGCTGCGAAATCGTAGTGAAAAATCGCCACGGTGAGCTTTCGTGACGGCTTATAGCAGCACGCAAACCAACGCGATTAAAGAACGCATCGCGTCGGTTTGAACGCTTCCATAAGCCGCCATGTAATTTCGACGCGGCGATTATTTCGTGCCTACTATGACTACGAAGTCGTGCCTACTATGACCGGTAGTTCTCTACGGGCATGAGACGTGGACAAGACTCGAAAAGTACCTGCAAACACTAGGAGTTTTTCAAACGATGCGTTCATAGGACCATCTTGAGTATGGAAGAAAAGGATGAACCAGCTGGCGCAGTTCTTTGGCGAATACAGTATCCAGAAAGTCGCTAAAGCTGGAAGGGTACAATGGGCGGGACATGTTGTAAGAATGTCGGACAACAACCCCGCAAATATGGTGTTGCCTTGAATCCAACCTGTACAAGACGAAAAGGAGCGCAGCAAGCTAAGTGGTGAAACCAAGTGGAGCAAGACCTTGGATATGTCGGACACTCGAGGAACTGGAAACAAGTATCCCTCAACAGAGTTTCACGGAGAAATATCGTGACGCAGGTGTGGTTCTAAGAAGACGTTAGACCAGCATAAGTAAGTAAGTAAGTAGGTAAGTAAGTAAGTAAGATGGTAAATCTGATAAAACTGATCCAGGCTACGATAAACCGAGTGATTTGAAAAGGTGATCGCCGTTCCTGTTTGTTGTTCAACAATGCCTTGGAAGGTGTTGTACGATGAGCGGGTTTGAACATGTGGGGCATGATTCTCAATAAATACGGTCAGCTCGTATGCCTCGCGGATATGGATATGGATATTGTCGGAAGAACATGGATGACCAATTGCCTCGACTAAAATGCGAAGCAGCTCGAATTGGGCTACAGATGAACGCGTCCAAATCGAAGAATAAGTATAATGGCAGCCATCGAGCGCGACAAGAGCCGTCATGGTAGCAGTGTCATGATCGACAGTTATGAATTCAAGGTTTCCAAGGCATTCGTAAACCTCGGTGAGTCACGTGATTTGGAGACGCATCATCAATGTGTAACGGACTATACATGGAGGTGTATAGGAAGACAGTGTATGGCGTCGAAGTATAAGCCAGCGCAGCTATACAGAGAACCTAGCATCCAGAGAGTGACAAAGGCCGGCGATGTGATGGGCCGTGCATATCATCAGGATGCCGGAAAACAACCCGGCCAAAATTATATTCGCCTCAACTCCGTCTGGAACAAGACGCAGGCAGCACCAAATTCAGCAGATCCTTGCAAGCATGGGCTGTCCAGCAAACTGTAAATCAGCAGCCATGGACCAAATAACGTTAAGCAGTTTTTTGCTCAAATGGTACATAAAAGGTATACAAGTACAGTGTTCATATGGTTCGGGATGTTCTAGGTCTTTCAAACTCTCCTGGAATGTTGATCATGGACTATGTCGCTATGACATCTGAGCATACCCAAGTAGCACACTACGATAATTCTTAGTTGTAGTAACATTTATTTTGTCTTGATTATCGAGATTTTCAGCCTCGGACTGGTTCATCTCCCGTCGTAGTCAGTCAACCACCACTTTTTGGGCATTTCGTAACTTCTGGTGAGATTCGAACTCGTGACTTAGGCGTGAGAGGTATGGATGTTAACCAATACGCCGGGGTCGCCCCCAGTTGTAGTAACATGATAATGACTTAGCAAATCATATTTATGTTATCTCAACCGAATGGCAACAAAGGTGCTTCTAGGGTAGGACCTACATACATTAAAAATATCCAAAAACGTTCAAGAAGAGTGAGATAATTATCTGTCATTCTTCTCCATTCATACCAATCGTTCAAGTCTCTCCAAATTGTCCTGGAGCTCAGGTCGAATGATCTACTAGTCCTTAGCACAGTCTACTACTGTCCTTAGCAACGCAGCATACCCAATCAGAATCAAAGAGACTCTACAAATGGAATATAGCCCATTTCTTTCCATATACGATGTCCTAGGTTCTCCAAATTGTGCTGGAATTAAAATAGTTCGTTGCCGTTAGTTCAATCAAGACTAATGTAATGCCCCTAACATTGTATAATGTCTTCGCTGATTCATAGTACCAGGGCCCATCGTTTTTGACCCATTTCCAGTTATGTTTCTTGGCACACACTGTAGTTGGGATATTCTGTGTTACCAAGGCCAATGGGCCATATGGTTAATCTTGTAGATCATTTGATCTGAACTCCATAGAGTATCTGATATGAAGAAACACAGATTGTTTTTTATGCACACAGCCTCCGTGAGTCTGTATGAGTAATCTCCTTTCATAAGAACTATATTATAGCTGTGGTTGATTCAATAAATTTTATGACTGAACTCCGCAACGCTGGAAAGGTTAAGGCATCATTGAGATATAGCGTTTTCAAATTAACAAATTCGTCCTACTCCTTTAAGGGTTAAAGTGAGGCCAGGTTCAAGATACAAAGATTATTCAGATGATGGAATCCGGAAAAATGGTAATTTGAAAAGTTTTGAATCAAAGCATCAGAATACATTAAGTTTGAAAAATTCTGGAATCACTTTTAGATTTTTGGGGTTTCGAACTTTTAGGCTGTGAGGTTGTGCGTTTTCTGCCAGAAAAGGGTTTACATAATACCGGATTCAAAGATCTTATATTTTAAAGCATTTAATATTTTAAGTGTCACATTTTTACAGATTTTCAGAAGCATATCAAAAACGAAACAAAGAAAATCAGTGAAACTACGAGTCCTCATTTTTGGACAACAACATGCCATTTACCTCATGCATCGTTCATCTACATGGATTCCAATATGCAAAGGGTCGACAAATATGCTGCTCCACCGTTCTCCATACAGCACCAAACTTGGCAAGCTCTTGATTGAATTTCTTCGGACGATAATATCGAGCATTCTTTCATGCAGTTCGAACTTTTTGATGACCGTCATTTTCTATAAAAGAACAACAATGTCTCAAATAATAACACCAACACCATAAATCAATGGAAGCATATAAAGTACTGTCTAAAATACACATACAAACCGAAGATCTGCTAGCACTTTTTCGTAGGAAATCAAATATACATTAGAAGCAAAAAAAATATCGAAGAGAGCATTTAAAAAAAACCGAATGTGGTGGTGAAAATAAAACTGATTGAAAAGATTCCCATTTGTCAGTCATTGATCCTCAATTGAATGAAAATCACTTCCCTTCCAGTAAACCTCATTACGGAAATGTGCTGTCAATCATCGATTTACGTTGAATGGCTTCCAATAGCGTTGAACTCTCCATTAAATGCATAAGCAAAAAGGGCACAGCTCAGTGATGCTGTGTGATGCTACGAGTTCTTTTTTTCTCTGGAAATCAACCATTTAATCACGAAAGAGAGCACTTTCTTGCTGCAAAGTCAATCTAAAACCTCCTCAACAACTATATAAGAGGAGTTCAGGAACAACTCAGACTTGCATGGCAAAAAATAAATAACAGCTGCCACTCCGTATCGTCTCGCTTTCACTCATAATCAACTGGCCATGTATCGTCATCGTTCCCACATGGAGTAATTTTTCCATTAACGATATTGAAATGGACCACCAAACTCCCTCACCTCACTTCCGTCGAATGACCAACGGTAGAAGGCCCCGAACGAAGATCGTAAGCACCAAAAGTTTTTATTCACATCAAAAAGCTTCCACCGACCAGAGATATGAATCACAGTGCGAGAGGCAAACCACTGAACAACATTATTTGATGGGGTTGCCACAAACAGGCAAAACTGTTATTGCGAAATAAAATTTCTGCCAAAGGATAAAAGGGTTTAAATGTGAACGGGTTACGGGAATGAGACCCTTTGAAAAGCAGTTCCCGAAAATCTCCTTTTGTTGACTGAAGCCCCCAAATCGATAGAAGTGGAAGTACCGAGAACGAAAGTCTTTTCATCTGCTTTATCTCGGAATGAGCCCATGAAATTATTCCTCGAAACGATCCTTTCGGTCCGGCATTTTCCACTTTGCAAGGTGAGTGAAGGGTTCTTCCACCGAGCTAGCTTTTGATGATTTCCAATTACTTCGTTTTATCGGTTCACACTCTCCTGCCCTGGAGGTTAGCAAAAATGTCGACACACAATAACAGAAAACCACTTACTTGAGCAGTCGCTGTCTCGATATAGACACACGCACTGCCAAACAACAACAAAAACTAGGATAACAACTTTTTCCAATTCTTCTCGATTAGATCATCACACCTGAGGTGCGTGTGAGTGTTATTCCCTATTTTTCTCAGAAGCAAGAAACAATTCGTTGGCTTACAAGCTTTTTGAGGATCGAAAATTGAAATCATTACATTGAAGTGGCTCGACAAAATAATGAGAGTTTTGCCGTGAAAAACTCGTCTTGAAAATGAAACCCATCTTGGTTAGATTCGATAAACGTGCGTTGGAATTTAAAATCTACTAATTTATTCATTTCACTGTTGTCCTGAAATAAATTGTTTTCCGTCCGTTTACTTTTTCGCCTCGTTCTTTTTCTGCTCCTTAAAATTCCGTCTTTTGAGCTAATGAATACTGATTTTCAATATTTTTAGCTCTTGTCCTTCAACCGTCTTACTAAGATTGTTTTGACTTATGTTTTCCTTTGTTTAGACCAATTATCAACCACTTTTTTGTCAACTGTTTGTTTTTCATTATTCCTTTCGTCGAACATTATTTGGTTTTTGTACGCTTGTCTTAATTGTTTAACAACGGTTTTGTCTTTTTTCTACTTATTTTTTCTTCTACAAATTTGTATGATTTTGATTGCTATTTATCAAGCTTGTTGTCTGTTAGGACTTTCATCCTTCGAGTTGTCATTGATTATTAGTGTTTATTTTCTCGGTGGAGTTTACCTGATTCCTTAAGTTAAACTCGTTGTCTTTTGACATTCTATCGGGTGAGGGATTTGTCCTATGTAAAGATTGTTTTCGAAAAAAATGCGACAGTCAAAAATGATCACCTGCAGCAACCTGCACGTCCCAAATCGAATGGTTCGGACTGCGCTTGAAGCCTCAACTTCCTAGGGTCCTAGGGAGTCGGTTGGCTTCTTCCACTGACAGCTTGCCGCTGGGTCGTTTGGGTTTCCTTGGACGATTTTAACACATTGGACACGATCGATTCCCAAGCTTTTCGCGATCCACCTGTGGAACTGGCCTGGATTTTCCACGACCGCTCCCATATTCTTTTGACGAAGCACTACTTGCTTGGAAGCCATATCGATAGTCATTTAACGGATTGTGACGAAATTATGCACATTTCAACATTACACTCTAAGCCCAAAATCTCTTTTGCCCAAAATTTCATCATTTTTTACCCATGCAGTAAAAAGTTATACACAAGAGAAAGTGATGCATTTTTTCGTGCACAGTCTTTAGACTAGATTAAGTATTTTGTTGCTTCTTATCATTCAACCTGTTGTTCAACTGTGATCACTTTTGTTCATAGGTCTAAAGCCTGTCCACGTTAAACTTTGAACACCAAAATAACAACAACAACAAATACATACACATAATTCACTTTATTTGATGCTATTTTAGTGATTGTAACAAGAATGTAACATGTTTACATTACCACAAAATAAAGTGGAGTATTGCAGGTGTCATATAAGTGAAACGTGTCAGCGATCTGTGGAATAATTCAAAACCTACACTGATAGAAAAGTGTCCGAAAATTAACGTGAACAGGTTTTATTTGGTTATTTGCATCCACCTTGCTTTTAATTATTATTTTAAAATTTCGACAATATTTTAATAGAAGATGGTCCTGCAGTATTTTCCAAATAAGTGACGCACTATTTTATTTCAGTGTGGAATTCTTATATCCATCGCAAGAGCCATCTGGTTGCCAGCATATTAAAGAGGGACTGATTAATATGTAAACAAACTAGTGTTCGCTAGATTCCGTCCACAGGAAGTGCCTTAGAAAAATATGGATTTTAAAAAACAACGGATTTTGCCGTCGCATTTAGCGGGAAAGTGTCCCAACCAGATACTGACCGAGACCCGGAAAAAAGGAATATGCCTCACATTAATCGACCGGACGTTGAGAAGATAGAGACGAGGGAGGATCCATCGATCCAAAGAAAAACCAGGTCGTCCTTGCAGTGTACGTACCAAACAGCTTATTGTAATTTGACGAAATCTTTGTCGTTCTTTATATAAACTGGCTCAAAATATGGATATGGACGTCTCTAGAAAAACTAGCAGATCAGTCCTCAAAAAAATTTTGAGGTTGGTGCCGTACAAGAAAAGAAAAATTCATGGACTTTTGGAAGCCAACAAGAAGAACAGAGTTATTCGTTGTCACGAATTTTCGTCGGCACAGTGATTCCATGATTGTGTTTTCGGATGAGAAAAAATTCGTATTGCAGCAAAGTTGCAACGTTCAAAATGACAGGGCCAGCGAGTATTCAGGATATCTCTTCTTCAATTCGTGTAGTTCAACGCTTCCAAAATCATACTTCGGTCATGGTTTAGGGAGCGATTTCTGCGGAAGGTCGTCTATCACTGCTATTCATTGATAAGAGTGTAAAAACCAACGGAGCATACTACGTAGAAGAAATCTAGGAAATGCATTTGAAGAAGCATACTTCAACGATCTTTGGTAACCGCAACTGAGTGTTTCAATAGGATTCTGCGCCGTCCCATGCAGCAAAGATTGCCCAAGCATGGTGCACCAAGAATTTGCCAAACTTCATTCCTATGGAAATATGGACAGTTTCATCGCCAGATGCAAATCCTCTAGATTTCTCTACTTGGAAATCATGGGAGCTCACTTTCGAGATCTCAAACCAATGGGTATTGAAACATTCAAACCTACCATACAGAAGATATGGGATGAAATCCCCGAAAATCAGGTGCGTACCGATTGTAATGCCGTTCCGAAGAGACTAAGGGCAATAATTAAAGCTAAAGGAGATAGAATCGAATTATAAATACGTACACATAAACATCAAATTATATCAAACAGAATAACAAAGAAACATTTAAATTACTTGTCTTATCATGGGAGATACAGTCGTTGTTTCGTGCGTCACTTATTTGGGCCTACCCTGTATATGATAGAGAGAGTTAGTGAAAACTAGAGGTGTGCAATCCGCTCATGAACTGAGCTAAAGAACAAGTTCACCAAGATGAACTAGTGACCCAACGCTCTTTTTAATTGAGGGGTAGCTCACCCGCTTACCTCACAAGAAAAACTAATAGAGTAACGGGATGTAATGTTAGCCTATAGCCTTCATTCGGCCTATGTACCAAATATGTCATCGATTCAGCGATAATCAACCAAATCATGCGACATTTTGGGTTGAGTGAAGCGAATTCAGTTGGCAATGCCTCAGTTTATAAAATAAGACAAACAAAGACTGCATTTTGTAATAAATACATCGAATAGGACGAAGTTGCATCCATGAATAGACCTAATTTGGTGCTAATAGACCGACATTAAATCCATATCCCTCGAAAGTTTCTGACGTTATAAGACGAGTTGTGTAAGTTTTCGTAAAACATACTACCAAGCTTAAAAGCATTATGAGTTATATTAAAAAAATTTAATCGATTGTTGCATAATAGGCTGAGTCAAGTTACACATACCCTTAAGTTCTGTCCAGAATCCGGAATCACTTATTGTGTTGCAGCGGCACGGGAAGTGACCGCTGCAAGAATTATTTTACAGCGGTTTGTTTATCTAGTCGCCCACTTTATGTGGTTTGAATTTCACGTGTCTTGTGTAGTGAGTCAAAAGTTATTCCAGATGGGCAAGAGGAGAGAAAAAATTCTGCACACCCACGTTGATAATCCAACGTGGTCCGCAATAAAAATCGCAAAAAACGTTGAAAATCGCCAAATCAACCTTGTATGATGTGCTCAAACGTTGCAGAGAGCAAAAGAGCGTGGATCGAGTGCCTCGAGGTAAGCGTCGTAGTGGAATGTATGACTGCAAGCTGAACCAGAAGGTGTTGAGAACCGTCAGAGCAAACCCTGGACTATCAGATAATGAAATCGCACAAAAATACGCTGCTGCTCTCGCAGGTTCGTTCGAAAAATTCATTTGCGAGCAGGATATCGTTATTATCGAGCCAGCAAGCAACCAAACAGAACGTTGAAGCAAAGTTTCGTCATCAAAACTCGAGCTCGGAAATTGTACCAGCAGGTTTTGACGAAGTAACAAGGATGCCTGCTAATCGCCGATGAAACCTACGTCAAAATGGATTTCGGACAGCTTCCTGGCCAAAAATTCTGTACAAGGCTGTACAAGGAAGAATGCCTAAAAAACGCGTACTTCCTTTCATTAAAGCCCATACAGGCCCCGTGAAGTTTTGGCCAGATTTGGCGACTTGCCACTACAGCCGGGAAGTCATCCAGTGGTACCGCGATAATAACGTAGATTTCATCGATAAAAATATAAATCTACCCAACTGCCCGGAGTTCCCACCCAATGAGGGATTTTGGGCAATAATTAAGCGGAAGCTTAAGAAAAGTAGAAAAACGGCGCGGGACGCGACTCAGATGACCAAAATGTGGAACAAATGTGCAAAGGAAGTTGACTCCGGAGGTGTGCAGCGTTTGATGGGAGGAATAAAGAAGAAAGTGCAAATATGCATTAGAAACGAAGAGAAATAATAAGCATTGATATTTTTTCATAAGGTACAGTAAACTACCTTTGTTTAGATGTATTAAACTTATTTGTACGTCAATCGGTTATCGAGATACAGATGATTTTATTATTCCGGATTCTAAATGGACATAGCTTTATGTGAGCGGGAGCGTGAACGGGAACTATTTCTGTTTACAATATGACAAGCGAGCGAGAGCGTGAACGGCAGCACCTATCCAATATATCTCACGAACTGTACCTTGTTATAGGGGACCTAGAGCTATTTAACTGAGCGAGAACGCCCATTGATATGTGACTCCCGAGCTACTGATAGACTGCTAAAGCTAGTTGTACTAAGTGAGCGAGAGCGGGAACGAGTTGGAAAGGCCCATCATCTGATTGAATTTTCTCCTAAACCAGCGGAACGTTCGAAACTGCCATAAAAAAAAGCGCGAGTGGAATTAAATCTCGCAAACCGATGGAAGTTTTTCTTTCATGCTCTCGCTAAACATTGATTTTCTATGATTCTGTTTAAGATTAAGATTGAAGGATTCATCATCAAAAATTCAAAAGCAGTTTTTTCGTTCAAAATCAAAACTTGTTTCATGAAAATGTATGCACTGTATTCTGCTTGCCATGTGGACCTCAGTGAATACATTTTCATTTCCAGAATTTTTATATCAAACGAAAAAACTGTTTTTATAATTTTGGATGATGATGGAAAAATGGAGAAATTTTTTCCTTAAATTATGAAAAAAACTCCTAAGCTAAAACAGAGTGTTCTGACGAGGTAGAACTCCACGTTCGAAATGTGAAAACGATTGCTATTGAACAAAACGCTGTAAGTTCTACTTTGGCCTTATTGGCTTCGACTCGCTTCTTGGTCTTTTCAATCGAAAATTGAAATTTCGTCAGAAAAATGCACATTTCGAGGGAACGTAGAAAACTGCATTCAAACGATTCTCTTCCTCCAAATATCGAAAAGTTGGTCTCATCAAACCATCTTTCTCTATCGCGGTTTAAGAAGCAAAGTTTTGGAGATGTGGAGACATACAACGCGACGAACCAAGGTCTCGTGTATAAAATACGGAAAAATATTGGTATTTCGTATGAAAATCAGCATGCTGAACCCCAATCGGCATCGGCACCAGATAATGATGAAAAGGTTGTGCATTCCTGCAACGCTTTACGTTGTGAACAGATCTTTCCCAAAGCAGAACAACTGGTCGGTGAGAAACGTAGTAGGCTTACCGCGAAGTATATTTTGAAAAATGGTACTTAATGTGTAAAATCGAATTTTAATCGAATATTTCAACGATAAGCACACATTTTTTTCAAAAATCTCCATAAGCTTATCCAGAAGTGCTAGGAAAAGAGCAAATGAACTTTTCTGAAGAACTAGTTCACTTCAATAAGCGGAACTGTTCGAAGCCGCTTGCTATAGTGAGCCACTGTGCTCAGCTTTAGTGAAAACTGACATTGACAAGAACACCCAAATGATTCAAGTCAATGTTTAATATTTGCCATCTCATCAATACCAACAATGCATATTAATATTCAAGTAACTCCACTTTTGGTAATTTTAAGTTGAACTTGAATAAATGTTGTTATAACTTTGTTGCATCACCAGCTTTTTCTGCAAAATACAGGACAAGTAAGCAAGCAATTCGAGACCAATTTAACCATTTGTCAACCGAAAATGTTCTAACCATTACGGGCACATGTTACCTTTGCCTTCGAAAAACAGGTTATTGGCTTGAGGTAAAATCAGACAAGCGAAATGACAGCAAGCGAGACACCGTCACGCAATGTGTGTAAATCAGTCAACAAACACAGAGCCACCACCAACAAATGGCTTTCGGTTTGTCTCGAGAGCCATTTCGGGGAAAAATGCGAAACGTGTTTCCACGCCCACGTTCTAGGCTGAAAGTTGATACCGGAATCTCGGTGGGAATATTAGCACGTCTTTTCCGCCACCGTCATCAACCGGGCTGTGTACAAGTGATGGATGTTTGCTAACTTTAGTGTGCTCATCTTGCGGGCTTGGCTCGACTCAAGTGAGCTGGCTTGATTGGCAACGGCTTGTTTGTTTTGGCTGCACTAATCAGCATTGGCGTGGAGAAGGGGTTTGTTGAAGGGTTGCTGCAGTGGTAAATGAAAAGGTGACAGCTCTATTGGAAATTCAACGACTATGTAGCTGAAGAATATTCACAGTTCCAAAATCAAACATGTTCATCCTTGACCATAACGTGTATATAGGTAGTTTGGGTATATTTTAGATAAATTAAAATGACCAAACCAATGTTCCTTATTTGATGTAGAAGAGCTCGTCACGCAAGCAAATTGAAACAAATCTTATTGGTTCTTAGGAAAACAATACTAAGCTGACATAACTCTTTTACCAGGTGCGAGGTGGATTCCTAGAAAACAAGAAACAGAACAAAATAACCAATAATGAATACATCTGAACCGTGATCATAAAACAATTGTCGACGGAATCAATAACTTTCACTTTACTTCACTGACGAAAAGTGGCCAGGTTTTAAGCGTTAATATCTCAGTCATTTATCAAAAACAAATTCAGAATTTTTGCACCAATCGATCGGAAATTTTTCTACGCATAAACTGCAATAGAGAACAACGTTGATTTCAGGTCACAAACTATTGAAAAATTCAGCCTGTTAAGCCTTGTCTTGAATAGTATATTAACCCCTTCAGACCTAAGGGATCATATATAACCCCAAAAAGAAAACCCAAGTAACATTGCCAAAACCATCCAGCTTTATTAAGTTTTATTAAAGTTTTATGAAAGCCACTAGAAATCAATTTGGTTTTCTCATGGCAGTGAGAGGTGCCGATAGGTTTCAGATTTTAGTCAGGTTTACGAGAACCTACACAACTTCTTAACAACAATCTTTACTGAAGTTCCTTTTACTCCTATCAAAGGTTTTATTTTGACTTTATGAACTCGTGAAATGCTGTTTTGAAATGTCGTTTTAGGACTCATTCAAATAATCTTATTATGATCAGTTGAAAAAGCATTTAAAAACCATTTCCAGTAAATGCATTAAACGACAAACTGGCATTGAGGAAAGCCACCAAATGACCAAATAGTTTTATAGAAGCCATTGCGAAGATAATTTGGCTTTTTGGCAAAACTGTGATTTCACCCAATCGCCCCATTGAAATGTATGAAGTAATTGAAATGTGGAAAAATAAATACACCAAATTTAAAATTTATTTTTGGCTCTTATAGCGCCAGTATTCACCATAAAATTAAATGCGTTTATGATTTGAAGCATGATACGCTACAAAAAAAACTTAATTTTGTTTGGATATTTAGCTATCAAACAAAATTTTCCGCAAGACTAGAACTTTTTTTTCTAGATATTATGTATTGTTAAATGAATCAGAAGAGCTGAGAATCGAACAGAGCAGAACAACAAAAACCAACCACGATATCACAGTAAAAGTAGACAGCTGTGACTATTTGGCCCTATGCTGGTTTTGATGGCAGCCAATAGGTTTTATAGAGGTTCTCAAGTGGTCATAACATCTTTCACTAGAACATTTTCAAAATCGTCAAGGTCTTGTAAAGGTTTTATTAATTTGTCTTCACAACCGTCCATAGACTGGGCCACTTTGTACACATTTTGGCTTTAAAAGTGCATAGAGAAAGCGTTGATGGGCAAAACCGTTTTTTTTAACAAGTATATTTATTTGCACAGGCTCAATCGAATTAACTTCACAGAGCCAAGTTTTTGTTTTATATTTACATTGAATAAAAAAAAAGGTAACTTAATACTAAGTTAAAGGGATAAAGCCGATTACTCGCGGTTGTCTCGAGGTTAATAGGATTTACATTTTTTTTGGATGGGATAATATAAAGGGGGAATATCAGACAAAGATAAAATAGTTTTGAATGTAGTTTTAATTACAAAGCTGAAACGAATGCTATACAGCTGGAATAAAACAAAAATTGTTACTTAGGAATGGCTGTAAATCACAGACTCGTAAACTGTCTTGGAATAAACTTGTTCTACATTGATTCTTCTATCTGAAAAATATAAAACAAAAATATATTAGCTTAAGGCCTAATGGACAACCTAGAACATCCTGAATATGCTCAGGAAAAAAATAAATAAATATCTTAATGAAAGTATAAAGCGTTGTTTAAAGTATGGTACATATGCATGCGAATTATACATTTTTTGGTGATAAACGTTAAATTCTTTTGTAGTTTCTCTCTGAGATGTTCTAGGTTATCCAAAATGCACTTGAGTTCAGAACTTCAGATCTACATTGGTAACAGTAGCTTTCAAGGCTATATAAGATTATGATGTTTATTCAAACATGTTGAATGAACCTTTTGCAAGGTCAAGAGTCATTATTTGATACTTTTGTGAAGTTCTAGGTCATCCAAACTTTCCTTGATTTTAGAACTTAAGATCTGTAGTAGTAACTTACTAGTAGTAAGTAACTGTTTGGGCTATACAAAGTAACGCTACTTATTCAATCAAGTTCAGTGAATATTTTAAAACGTAAACAAACATTACGAAATAAACCGGGATGATCGGGGTCATTCAAACTGTCCTTGAGTTCAGAACATAAGATCTACAGATGTATCAGCAGGTTTTTGAAGTATGCAAAGAAACAGTATGCATTTAACAACGTTCATTAAATAGTGTAGAATAACAACAGACATAATGCAACAACTGTGGGATATTCTAGGTCATCCAAACTGCCCGTAAGTTTAAAACATAAGATCTACAGTTGTATCATGAACATTTTGGGCTATATAAGGTCATTATATGAATTAAAACATATTCAATGAACTCTCTGGAAGGTCAACAGCCAATACTTAATCCAGGTCACCCAAACTGTCCTAGCGAGCAGAACTTAAGATTTACAGTTGGAACAGTAATTTTAAGACAATACAAAATTACAATAAATATTCAAACATATTTAACTAATATTCTCAAAGCTCAACAACATATAAAGCAATATAACATGTTCTGGGACATCCAAACTATCCTTGAGATCATAACATAGGATCTACAGTTGCAACAAAACCTTTCTGGGCTATGCAAAGCTACGCTGTGTATTGAAACACATTCATTGAATATCTTGGAAGACCAACAGACATTATGAGATCATCTTCTAAGTTATTGGAATTCAAAACCTGACAATTTACAGCTATAACTGTAGCTTTCTTGGGATGTTCTAGGTCGCCAAAGCTGACTTTTAGTTCAGAAGTCAGGATCTACGGTCGTAACATTAGCTTTTAAACCTATGATAGGTGACCATATGCATTCGAACACATTGAGTGAATCTTCTGTAAGGTCACCAGTTATTATCAGATTATCTTGGGATGTGAAAATTCATAAAAACTGACTTGAGTTCGATAACTATTCAAACATATTCAATGAATATTCGGAAACGTCCACAGGCATCATAGGATAATCTTTTTAGTTTTAGGCCATTTAAAACATAAGGTCTACAATTGTAACAGTAGCTTTATGGACTACACAAAGTAAAGTTAGTTTATTTGGCATGAATTTCTCTAGATTATCTCATTATACCTGTTCGTCATCTAGGGCATTCATTTAATATGTTATATATCATGCCATCGAAAAGCGGATAAAACTCCTGTTACAACTGTAGATCTTATGTTCAGAACTCCAGGACAGTTAAGGCGACCTAGCACATCTAAAAAAAAAATTCTACTTTTTACTGAATGGTTTACATTTAGTTGCGTAACCCTACTTCATGATTCCAAACAATCCAAGTAACCATTTAGCACTAAACGTGGCATTATATTAGCACTTTATCTGCATATAAAGCAGCACTTAAATGCCTTAAAGTTCTTTATTCAGATAAAATGCTAATATAATGCTAAGAAAGGCGAAATAACGTGCTTATATAATGCAGAAGTTACAGCTCGTAAATAGCATTAGCAATGCTATATTAATGCACCTGAACATAACTGTCAGTTTTGATAGCCCGTTTGTGGCACTGCTAATGCTATTATTCTGCATTTATCTGCTCTCTGTTTCCGATTTATTTTAAGAACTATTTCTTCTATTCTTATTGATAGTATCAGCCAAAAAAAGGAGGAAAATTGTGTGCAATATACAGCTATAAGAAAACCACTTAGTTTAAATTCATATTTTCATATTGGGTGTATTAGTATGAAGAAAGTAATATTTTTTAAATTTAAATTTTCTCTTAACCCAAGGTATAATCATGCATGGTTAGCCCGCTGCCTTTGCTGCCTGTGTCTGGCTATAACCTGCATTGTAAGAACTCCAGCATTGTTAGAACTTTCATCTTCGGATTCTACGAACGAATTTGAAGGCTGATGAAGATTTAGCAGATTCTGGAACCTAATCTAGGTTTTTTTTTTCCTTAAGGCGAATCTGAAATTGAAAGACTCTCTTTGGTTACTTTCTTTTTCATTCATATTCCATTGAGCTTTACGTTTTTCATTCTACTATTTGTAGAGTATGCTAGCCAGTACTGTTATGTTTCTATCTGTACTAAAAAATCCCTCAAAAGTTTTATAATGGTGCTGCAATAAATGAAAGAGAGCGAGACAGGAGAGAGTCTCTCATTGTTGGATTCGCTCTATTAAAAAAAAACCTAGAAATTTTCAATATGATCAAGTTTGTTTGGTTAAGAAGTATCGTAGTTTCGATACAATTTCACTTTACGTTTATAATTTCCACTGTTTAAAGTTTTTTTCCACTTATTCTCGGCCATACTAGTTTTTGTTGACTCCAAATTACTTTTCAATGCCTGTGTAAACAAATTCTTAGCATTATATGTTAGCCTTATATTAGCACTAAATGCAGATATAAAGCATGTATGCTGTGAACATGATAAATACTTTTATTCATTATAACAGCCTTATATGCGCATATAATGCTAGCGATAATGCTTAATTTTTAGTGGAGCTTGAGTGCCTTTATGATGCTAATATGAAGCTTGCATGCATAATATATGCTAATATAAAACTTTTAAGCAACATTAATGATGATATAGTGCTATTATCGGGCTATAGTTTAATGTTTATGGATACTTGGGAACTCACCTTGTAGTTTTTATTTATGTTGAATAAAGAAAATACTGCTTGATAAAGCTCGATTCGAAGTAATCTCGGTTTAATACACCACCGCGTCCCTGGTGGTTGAAACTTAAAATGTTTGACAGGCATTTATTGATGTTTTATTGACGAAGAAATTGGTGAAAAGTTTTTCTCGATTGATCAACACATTTCGAAATTACGGATCATGCAACTTGAGAAAAGAAAATGAATTTTGCATAAATATCTAGAGAATCCTTCGTGATCTGCCTCAAAAGTAGCAAAAGTGTTAAAATTCACAAAGTCAATGGATAATCAAACAAGGATAGTCTGTGTGAGGTTAGAGCATCTATCATCAAAAGGGGCACTAGGGACAAAGAGCCGAGGAGAAAGGTGTTGATGGACGTGAAAGGCACCTCATGTGTCACTATACGTGATTTGGCATAGAAATACGATTTCAACTTTTTCACCGTGCGTTACTTCCTTTAAAGACAAAGATATAAGTCTTTTTGTGCCAGTAAATATCCGAATCGCTCCTGTAATCAAAGTGTAGAGGCCAAAAATCGAGCACGATTACTATACGGACGAGTTTTAACGAAATTTAATGGCTGTATTTTATTTGATGATCGAAACATATGTCAAAATGGATCATAAACAAATCCTCGGACGAAAATTTTACCCGACAACTGGTCGCTAGGGATGTCCTTCACAGAAATACATTTGTTTTTGCAGATAAATTTGCTCAGAAACAAATTATTTGGCAAGGAATCTGCAGTTGTGGCCTCATAAACCAAGGTTTTCATCACATCTCACACAATGACGTTGAAGGTTTGCATTAAAAATGTCTGAAAAAGCTGGATTTTACCCTTCGATTCGGCAACACAAGACTAACGTTATGTTTTGGCCAGATCTCAGCCAGCTGGCCACTACTCTAAGGAGGTACTAGAATGGTATGCAAAGAGATTAATCCTCCGAATAGCCCTGAGTTCAGACTTATCGAAAAATTTTGGACAATTGTCAAGCGAAAACTTCGAGGATGCGGTAAAGAAGTGACAAATGCACAACAAATGTGTTTAAAGTGGACTAAGCTCACCAGCGACTGTGCAGATCATGATGGTATCGATCTCAACACGGCCAGCTGTTTCAACTCAGGTTTGAGTCGTTTTTGACTCTCTTTCGTCAATAGCTGGAGTCACTCAAAATTGAGATAAATGTTACTGGCATTGACAATTCGACAAATCAAAAACATCCATCAAATTCGAGTCGATGTTTTTGATTTGTCGACATGCCAATGACAGTAACATTTACTCAAATTTGAGTGCCTCTACTTTGACGAAAGGAGTTGAAACGGCTGGCCGTGAAGTAAAAGTGTGACAGTTCCTTCAAAACGGTAAAATGTAATAGCTTGGTATATATCGTTTGAAAACTGAATAAATACTCTTTTGTTTGACGTTTTGATCAACCGTGTAAGTTGTTTAGTTCTTGAGTTGTGATTACTTGAATGCGTCTAAATTTACTTTGAATCGGGCTTTAGTTTCAAAGCACAGCATGCTGCGATCCCCTCAAATCCATCCATCAGCTTCTGTTGAGCTTGCAGTTCTATTACACAGACAATTAATATATTTGTTAGTGGATATAGAATACTGAGTTGGAGCCGGCATGCGGAGCTTCATTATCTAATAAATTGGCCTTTTTTTAAACATCAATAGCACGTCTAAATATTTATTCAAAAAGATGAAAAAATCACTATATATGCAACATATATAATAAGAAACTTAGCTGCTTTTTTTAAAAATTGTTGAGTGCCCTCTTGAACCCCCTGATGGATTGTACATCATTTTAAAAAGTACCAGTTAATGAATAAATCAACGCCAAGTTTATCTGCTAATACCTGCTAACCTGTGAACTACACATCCTCGAAGATAGCTTAAAAAATTCATTAAAATCGACGTACATCCTTTAAATGAAGAGATAAAGATAAGTTATTTTCAACAAAAAAGTGTATTTTTTGAGTACTTTAAACTCTGTAGAACATTTAAAAAATGGGAAAATTCAACTAAAAAAGTTATGATAAAAAAACGAGTTTTAAGGGGGTTTAAATGTTTCATTCCTTTTTCACCCCACAACTTCGTCCAGTTAAGAGATAGAAAGTTTTTATTTTCTACAAAGTTTCATGAAATGATCTAATCTACAATGTTTTAATACATGGTTATCAGTTTAAACCAGAAATAAAAAAGTTAATTTCTTTATCTAGGTGTATACATCCCTTATATAAAATTTGTTAACACAAAAATAGAGTACTCCAAAAATGTAGAAACATTGTAGGACACATACAATGGGCCACACCAAATAGTTTCGCCGCAAATACTCATGTCCTACTTTTTTTTATTTCGTCCCACTGTGCGGCAGTCAGTAACAGCCAAAAATTTCGTTAGAAAAAATGTGCGTCATAACATTTCATGAAACATTTCTAAAAAATAGTTCTTCATAACATTGAGAACACACAACTCAACACAAACCATGTAAGCATTTCAAGCGTCTGAAATTTCAGACTCACCAAAATGAGGTTTTGATTTCTAGTAATTTAAATATTTTATAGTTTAATTAAATTAAAATATTAATTAAATTCAGCGAATAGAAGCAGTGTTGGAAAATTTGGTGATTTTTAAGACATTCATGAACTTTTTCAAAACAGCAACTCCTCAGTTGTGCATCTCACTCGATGGAGAGTACAATATTCCATGCATTCCAGAAACATTTCCAGATGTTAAGCAATCTAAATATGTTTTTTACTTTTCAATATGAGTTTAATTTGCATGAAATTAACTCTGGTCTATCTGGCGGTAGCATGAATGATTGACAGATCTGATTCAGTCAAAATGTAATTGAAGAAAAACCAAACAACGGAAAGTTCGTCGTTTCTAATATTGCGGACTTAGGGTTTGACTCGGTACTTTTGAGAAGAGCTGCTCTTGAACCCGTGGTGGATTTCAGTCGACCATGATAAATCGTGAGCAGTAACTAAATTAATGATTACGAAGTCACAACATTCGACAGCACTTATATATTTATTTCGGGCAAATTAATTACTCCCTCCTACTCCAGCAGCTGTTGCTACAACATATACGAGTGCGATGGAAGAGAAGCAGCGATTGGCTGATCCTCACGAAACTCATTCCATGCATTGTGCAAGAAGGTGCAATGATAGCCTTTCCCAAGATGACAAGCGATATGAATGTTGCATACAATTGACGAGACACTTGTTCTATGTACAAAATCGATGCTCACAAAACGAGCGAACGCGAATTTACGATGGCAGAGGTCCTTTGAACAGCAATCACACCCTGTCCACCCCCGAAATCCTAGCGACGCCTTCGCTAACCAAACATTTACGCGTGTTAATAGCAGCTGCTAGGATCCAGGGTTCGATCCGAGATGGTCTAATAAATCACATAGTGTTGAAGTTATTGGCCCTCGAGCGTTATTTGCACGATCTTTTGACAGATGGTGAACGACTTGGGGAGTAAATAATTAATGCTATATTGATTTCTGAGGCTGTTGCTTCTTGGCACACGTGTCAGTCTGTGATTAGTGTGTGTGATTATGTGTGTGTGCAAATGAGAGTGGATTTGTGGATTTATGTGAAATGGAAGCAAGCTATTAAGTATATTTATTAAAGTTGTTGCGACACTAACGATGAGCACGTAAATTCATGATGAAATCTGGTTATTTGTTTCAATAAAACGACGTCTTCGCACAACCTACAAATTCCTGAAAAATATACGGTTATCAGAATGTGTGAATATGATTTAGCTATTTTTCCTCGCAATTAGCTGATCAATTTTTGAACTATTCGGAACTATTTCATACAATCTTTTGAGTTCTTATTTTAATTCATAGCTCTGGTTCCTGTTTGAGAATCGATTATATTCTAAATATACTAGTTATCAATCTGGACGGGAAACAAGCCGCCAGATCCATCATTCTGGTTCTGCTCAGTGCCTAGCAACCAAATTCGAATCCTTTAAAGTATTCCCCAAACATAACATTCGTTTCAGCCTAAACATACTTTCTAGTGATTCCCATTTGGGACAATGAATCGGTCTTATTGTTGTGATCATTGTCATGCGAAACTGACTCCATCAAAGCCGTTTTGGGACTTGAATCAAAGTTCTACGGGGTCGCGTGCTAGACTTTTGCTCGCGTTAGGTGGTTTCCCCCTGTTTCGTTTGTATGAATCGAAAACACGCTGACAGGCTGCCGATGGGTAGTGCCAATAGGACAGCACAAAATCGTAGGAAGAATGATGAAGCACTTTTTGCTGCTTCTTTTTTCGTCACCTTATGGCGGCACAGTGGGAGATAAACAAACAAGTTGGTCAAATTCGGGAAACGCTTTTGTTACATTAGAAGGCTGTTAATTCATTCCTTTTTATTACTAAGCATGCGCGATAAAGGCAGCTTAGCTTCAAAAATAGCGACTAGATCGATTTACATCAAAATTTCAAATTTTTCAAGGCACAAATTTCAGAAACCACAAACATTTTAAATGGAAACCTTTAATAACATTTTTTCTGCCTTCAAACATTCAAAATGGCATTGAAAATCGGCTATGATCGCGTACCTTTTTAAATTCAAGCAACCCTTCGCTTTAAGAATCTTGTTGATAGCCTAGTTTGACACATTTTTCAAATTCGAATGATATACAAAAAAAAATGTGGTTATTCAACTAGAGCTATTCCGAGATCTAACGAAAAAAACAACTCTTCGATTTTGTCCACAGTGCCGACCACTGTGCGTCGTTCGATAGGTGTTGTTTGTGGTACGAATTTTCCCATCTGCTCCCCACCCATTGATATTGAGGTATGAGGAAGGGGGAGTTTTCGTGACTATTAGCCATAATTATGGGCCTACGTGAGCGCTTTTCCTCCTGCTTGAACGTTGTTGTATTTCTGAATAAGGTTTCTTTCGGGTGATCATGGGAAAAGGTGCCAGCTGGTGTCGACCGTGATGTCAAACTGTCGACTTTTATGTCGGAGGTAAACATTGATCAAACATTCGGTCGTTTAACTAACGGCTGATGGTGAATTGTTGTTGGATGTGCGTTTGTGGATACAGACGTTACTAACCTTGACTCGGCAGATTTAGCTCTGGAGTTGAATTCCCATTGAGCTTTTATTGATTTGTATTTTATATTGGACAAGGTCAAGTTTATAGTATGGTTGATACTACAAAATTTGGAAGTAATCATTTTCTCGTATTTGAATACACAGACACGTCAGATTTCTCCTTGTTCAATTTCAACGTGAACAACGAAATTGTTTGCAAACTTCCATACAGCAGACCTGATTCAGCTGATATCTGGTTTGAATTTACATGAAATATATTCATGACTTTTTGCCATTTGTCGGCCAACTGCCCAACCGTGTGGTGTGATGTCCAAAAACCGGGAGAATTAACTGGTGCACTACCACGACTAGTAGAACAACAAGTAGCTAAGTTCACCGGTACTAGATATCCGGAGCAATTTGCGATAAGGGCAAACCTGCAGAATGTAAACAGAAAGGAAATGATGATTGTAATATTGCAAGTAGAATTTCAAATCGTAATTTACAAATTAATATATAAATTCAAATTCAATCTAGCATACAGATAGAGAACAAAGCTAGCTACTGATTTATATAAAATACTGATTAAAATTCATTCGCTTTTTATTGAAATTTAATCATTTTTAATATTCGCCTCTCATTGCTAGTATATTGGATTACGCCTTTTTCAATGTTAGCCCCACAAGAACTGGAAATAATTGTATCGCCCTATACTATTCGCATGTTTTTGACATTATCATAGGTTTCGCCTTTTACTTTTCGCCGTTGTTTTGATTATTTTGTCTACTCTACGCCATGTTGATGTTTTGATTTTTATCACACCATTCACTTTGTCAACAATCAATATGGCCGGCGTAAACCGCAGAGTAAATTGTTTTGATAATAAAATTAGTCTTTGCCCTTTGCGAAAACAATATTTAATGAACGTAATTAGATCATAATTAGGACAAAAAGTTCAATACTCATCATATAGTGGTAGTGATTGAATTGAAATATCATTTTGTTTACGTTTTGCATGTAAGCCCTAATGACGAATTTCACGCCACCTCGTGATTGGCAGCACCCTCTCAGAATCCAATGAAACTTTGTGGGTGGGTAGACTATGTCTTTTCCAGCAATTTTGCACACTTCGTTTTTTCACAATTTATCAAGACTACGATTTGAAAAGCGCCTAAGTTTTTTGATCGATTTTTTTCAAGCCAACATAACTCAAAAAGGAAAAACTTAGAAAAAGTGATGTATGGTTGACTTTAAGAAAACCATCCTTACTTTTATGAAAAAAAAATTAAAAATCGATTCTTATACGCAGGAAATTTTCAAATTCAAAGTCAATTTCCAAAAAACAGCTAAATTTGAATTGGACGTCTTTTTTTTATAATAAAGGCAATACAATTGTCTAAAAGTTCGCCATACATTGCAAGATGGACACTTTTAAGGAAAAAAAGTTTTTCTGCCAAGAAATTTTTGTCGACATAACTCAAAAACGAAAAGATTTAAAAAAAAAAAGATGTATGGGTGACTTTTGGAAAATCGTCTTAGCTTGTCTGAAAAAAATTGTAAAAATGATTAAATCGATTCTTGCAGGCTAAAAAAAAAAACAATTAAAATCTAAAAACAATTTGCAAAAAATGAATATCTTAGAATTGGACGACATTTTTTCTTAATATAGTTAATATAACTGTCTAAAAGTTCGCCACACATCGCAAAGTGGGCACTTTTAAGGAAAAAGAGTTTTTCATGTCCAATTTTTACCGTGTATCGCGCCAACTCGTCTTATAATTTTGTCCTAAAACCACACAGAAGCCAATAAAATTAAATTTTAATGACAATTTGGATTTCTTAAGGGCTTTTGAATGTTTAAGAATCCAAAGCTGCTATTTGGAAAGATAATTATTATTTTTTTTAGCTTTAGTAATAATACAATTAAATCAGGTAATTGATTCTGTTTATTAGCAAACCTTTGAAGTATATTACAAGAAGGACAATAAATTGGAGAACAAAAGCTTTATCATATTACCTGAAGTATTGACCCATGACTCAATAGCATTTCAGTTGCCTATATCAAAATTGCTAGATTAAATTAAACAAAATTTAATATATTCCTCAAAAATTATTTTCATGTCAGATGGAGCAGCGGCCCCTTATAACTTTGCCAGCGTGTGCAATTTCAAGTTCATAAATGGATTAAAGGGTGTCCACGATGAAATTGCCACACACAAAATTGATTCGCAAAATTCGAGTTTTCATCCGATTGCCATCAAATTTTCAGGGATTGAGAAATACCTATTAAACTTCATTTTACCATTTTACTCGTATTTTATTTGCAGTCCATACGCAAATGCCCGCACCTTGGCCTTAACCCCGGCCATAAGATTCTGCACAACCTGTGAATCAACCGTTTTTTGCATGTAAACCCATACTTTCTTCAGTTCCTCGACTGTCTTCACTACCTTAGGTCGTTTAAGAAGGTGCTGCTTCATAATCGCCCAGTACTTCTCGATTGGGCGGAGCTCCGGAGTGTTGGGAGGGTTGTACATTTTCGGCATGAAATTGACCTTATTGTCCGCATACCACTTCAGCACGTCCTTGGAGTAGTGGCATGAGGCCAAATCCGGCCAGAAGATTGTTGGGACGTTGTGGGCCTTCAGGAGAGGAAGCAGCCGCTTCTGGAGGCACTCTTTTATGTACACCTGTCCGTTCATCGTGTCCTGGGTCACGAAAGGTGCACTCCGCTTCCCGCATGTGCAGATGGCTTGCCAAACCAGGAATTTCTTCGCAAATTTGGACATCTTCTGAGTGCGGACATGCTCCGGAACGCTGAACTTATCCTTGGCCATGAAAAACAGGTTGCCGGGGATCTGTTTGAAGTCGGCTTTCACATATGTTTCGTCGTCCATGATGCAGCATTCAACTTTCGTCAGCATGTTGAGGTACAACTTCCTGGCACGGGTTTTCGCGGACTTGTTCTGCCTCTCGTCACGATTAGGGGCCTTTTGTACCTTGAACGTTCGAAGCCCAGCCTTAGTTTTGGCCTTCTGGACAAAACTTCGGCTTAGGTGCAGCTTCTTAGTCACATCCCGAACGGAGGCGTTCGGATTTCGGTTGAAGGCCCCAACTACGCGGTTGTGATTTTTGGTGTTGTACGGAATACTTTTTCCTTCACTTCTGGGCTTCCGATCGGTGGTCAACCGTTCCTCGAACCGCTTAATCACTCGCGACACCGTGGAATTCGCGATTCCCAACGTTTTAGCGATGAAACGATGCGAGAGATCCTTGTTCTCGTGATGAATGCGCAAGATTTTATCACGCACGAGCTGTTCTTTCGCCTCCATTTCCGCGAGTTTTGATCACAGGACTTTAAAACTTGCAGGATGTAAATAATGCACTATGAACTAAATCCACCCAAATTTTCATCAAATTCTACCCAACGGTTAAAAAGTTAGAGCAATTTCATGGTTTGGCAATTTCATCGTGGACACTAGGCTGATGCAAAATTTGAAATATTTGCTCCCTAAGCTAATCGACGCCATTTTGGGTCCCGATAGTCCCTAAAAATTTCTAATCACATTTGGTTTTGATTGGCTTTGCACACGCTATTCAACAGTTGTATGGAATTGTATGAAGAACTTACATTTCCAGATCCCTAACATCTTGATATTATGTCCCTTAAGCCAAATTTTATATACATTCATATTGTGTAAGTTGTCAACTATCAAAATGCCGAAAATACCTGACATGTAAATTTTATACAAAAATAGTTATTCAAAAAAAACATAATATACACACTTTAGAGTATGATGTTTTATTCTTATTATTGTTTTCTTATTATTTATATGTTTTTTATATGTTTTATATTCATATATTTTATGTATTCTATTTTATTTATATTATTATAAATATTTTATATATTTTATATTTATATATTTTTATATACATTACATTATTTTAGTTCTAATCAATATATTTGTTGAATAACTATTTTTTGTATAAAATTTTACATGTCAGGTATTTTCGGCATTTTTAATGGTTGGCAACTTACACTATATGAATATTTAAAAGATTTGGTTCAAGAACATAATATCAAGATGTTAGAGATCTGAAATGTAAGTTTGAGATTCTTCATACTAATTCCCATACAAATTTTGAATAGCGTGTGCAAAGCCAAATCAAAACCAAATGTCGTTGAAGTCCTCGGGAACTATCAGGACCCAAATTGGCGTCGATTAAGCTTAGGGGAGCAAATATTTCGAATTTTGCATCAGCCTAGTGGACACCCTTTAGAACGCCTCATGGGAAACGTCCATGTCATGCTATTGGTAGTAATCTCAAGCGAATGTCAAAGAGAGCAAGCCTTGCTCAAGATTATGGAAACACAATCAAAACTCCTCGAGAACTATATGACTGGGCAGTTGAACTTGAAGCTCTATAGCTGAAGAACTGAAGAAGAGTTCTATAGCCACGTAAAGACAATACCTGTTACACAGGTTCATTGCTTTGTATCTATTTCAGAAAATCAAATTTCAGCTAAAAGGTTTTCTGATTCAAAAGATAAACCGAACAAATTTACTTTATATATGAAGGATTTATAAATTAAATATATAGAGCTATGTCATTTGCCCAGTGAACAAGCGAACGGTACAGTTCGTTCGATCCGCTCTCCGTAGCTTTGGAAGTTTTTTAGTAGGTGTTATTATCAGTTCAAGTCAGTTTCATTTAGTTTTTCTTGATCGCGAGTGAAATTCCGTTTCTGAAGAAGAAAACGTTGTGTGATCTAGCAGGGCAACAACGTCATTAATTGCAATTAGCAATATTGCCCCGATCTAAAAGCCATTTTGCTCCGCATCTATACGGCACGCACACCAGCAGTCCATTGTGTGTAGCGTGCAATCGTTCATCTGCTAACCACCACCGACCAACAATATCATCATCATCGTTCAGCTCCACGCCTAGACGGTACACGCGGCCACTCATCGTCGCTCGGCAGCAGCAGCAGCACATTCGTCGCCCGTCTGCAGTAGATCAGTGATACATATAAGATAAGTTTTTTATTAGTATATAAGATAAGTTTTTGTTTCTAGCTCTTGTGTTTGTGTGACTGTGGAGAGTGACTGAGAGTGTGTGAGTGTGTGTGTGCTTAGGTTTAATTTGTGTATCTGTGATTGATTGTAGATAACTACGTTAGTGGTTGAGCCATAAGCTCCCACAAGCGAGCCATGGATGATTTATCGGAAGATGAATCATCTATGGCGCAAAATGATGGGGTAGCTCTCAAAGTTACCCGATCGCGTGCTTATCCAGATAGTTCATCTGGTCCTTGGGTTGTCTATTTTCGGCCCAAAACGAAACCTCCCAACATTTACCAGATTTCAAACGATCTGACGAAACGATTCTCGGCCGTGACCGAGATAATTAAGGTGAGACACAATAAGTTAAAAGTCGTTGTGTCCAACTTTAAACAAGCTAACGAAATTGCTGTCTCTCAATTTTTTACACTGGAGTATTTAGTGTACATCCCAGCTCGAGGTATTGAGATAGAAGGTGTGGTCTCCGAAGCGAGTTTGACCCCTGAGATCCTGTTGAAGCAGCGGGGGTTGGTCGATTTAAGAACCTCTGCTTCTTCAGTCAAGATACTCGATGTGGCGAAAACTAGGCACCGTATCGATCACTAAGGGTGAAAAGAAATTTACCCCTCAGACTCGTTTCATGTGACTTTTTCTGGTTCAGCTCCCTCAATACGTCGAGTTGGGAAAACTTCGACTACCTGTGCGGTTGTTTTGTACCTCGGGTAATGATCCGCGAAAAGTGCAATGCAGATGGGACATACGACCTCCCATTGCAGCAATAAGGCACGCTGCTCTAATTGTGGGGAGAAGCACGAGGATGGCGCCTGTGCAGACAGCACACCAAAATGCGCTTTCTGCAAGGAAACTCCTCCACATGCTCTCTCATCTTGCCCGGCGTACAAACAACGCGGGGAAAAATTAGAACGCTCGCTAAAACAGCGTTCCAGGCAATCTTTCGCCGAAATGCTGAAGAAGCCTCACCATCACCCAATCGTCAATACAAATCCCTTTGCTCCTCTGTCAGATTACGAGTCTGACTTTGATTTGGCTGAAGAGGGAACATCATTCAGCTTTCCGGAAGGTGCTTCACGGAAGCGAAGACGCGTCCGCCCACGGAAAATTGCTGAACCGGAGCCCAAAACCAGCTTGCCCAATTCAAGAAAAGGTGGAAAAAGGAAAATCCTAATCCACCTGGTTTTCGTAGTACTAACTACACCCAGGACTTTCCATCTCTCCCGGGGACATCCAAAACCCTGAAGCCCCAATTTTAAGAACAGAAGCCCCTCCTCTAGTGGGCTGTTCTCATTTGATGACATTGCCGAAGGTATCTTTAAGTACCTCGAAATTTCTGACCCTCTCAAAAGCATTGTTATGGCAATGCTTCCACTCGTGAAAACTTTTTGCAGAAATTAACATTAAAGTGGCCCATCCTTGCAGCTATCATTTCCTTCGATGGATAATTTTCCAAATGAGATCGGAGATTTGATCACTGTTCTACAGTGGAATTGTCGAAGTTTGATTCCTAAATTGGAATCTTTTAAATTTTTAGCTCACACTACCGGTTGTGATGCATTCGCTCTTTGTGAAACATGGCTCTCTCCCGAAATCAATCTTCCGATTCATGATTTCAATATTATTCGTCTTGATCGTGAGGATTCGCGTGAGGGGGAGTACTTTTGGGGATCAAAAGTGCTACTCCTTCTATAGAGTGAATTTTCCTCCTATTCCAGGTATTGAAGTTGTCGCATGTCAGGCTGTTATTAAAAATAAAAGCCTTTGCATTGCTTCCGTTTATATTCCTCCAAGAGCCTCCATTAACCGAAAACAACTCTCAGATGTTTGTTCGGTTCTTCCTGCTCCGCGGTTGGTCATGGGAGATTTTAACTCTCACGGTACAGGCTGGGGAGAACTGTACGATGACAACCGTTCTTCTTGATATATGACCTCTGTGACAACTTCAATATGACAGTTCTCAACAATGGAGAAGTAACACGTTTGGCTGGTACATCCTCAGTTGGCAGTAGATTAGACCTCACACTTTGTTCGAATTCATTATCGTTGGATTGCACATGGAATGTGATTCAAGATCCCCACGGTAGTGATCACTTGCCCATAAAAATTTCGGTTGCCACCGGGTTCAATTCGTCGAAATCTGTCAACGTCACGTATGATCTTACCCGTCACATCGATTGGACAAAGTTTAGGACAGCAGTAGATGAAGCCGTAACGACGGTAGAAAGGCTTTCACCGCTGGAAGAATATAACTTCCTCTCCAACCTGATCTTAAACAGCGCGCTTCAAGCTCAAACTCGACCAGTTCCAGGGACGTCATCTCGCAGGAAACCTCCTTCTCCATGGTGGGATCAGCAATGCACCGAGGTTTACCGTAAAAGTCCGACGCGTTTAAGAGTTTTCCGTAGACGTGGAACACCTGAGCACTTCGAAGTATACACGGCTCTCGAACGCGAACTTAAGAGCCTCATCAAGGCCAAGAAACGCGGTTACTGGCGAACATTCGTGAACGGGCTATCGCGCGAAACGTCGATGAGTACTCTTTGGAACACGGCGCGAAGGTTGCGTAACCGAACTACGAACAACGAGAGCGAGGAGTACTCGGACCAATGGATCCTCAAGTTCGCGCGAAAAGTTTGTCCAGATTCTGTGCCGGCACGGATGATTCCTCGCGAAAACACGAGTTCGATAGATGAGATTAGCCAACCCTTTTCAATGGTAGAGTTCTCTCTCGCACTCCTTTCGTGTGGCAATACGGCTCCAGGGGCTGATAGGATCAAGTTCAACTTGCTTAAGAACCTCCCAGACGTCGCGAAGAGGCGCACGTTGAACTTGTTTAATCAGTGTCTGGAACTCAACATTGTACCGGATGATTGGAGACGGGTGAGAGTTATTGCCATTCAAAAACCTGGTAAGCCCGCGTCCGACCACAACTCCTATCGACCCATCGCGATGTTATCCTGTATTCGAAAGTTGTTGGAGAAAATGATCCTCTTCCGTCTGGACAAATGGGTTGAGACGAACAACCTGCTTTCAGATACTCAATATGGTTTCCGTAAGGGTAAGGAACGAACGACTGTCTCGCGTTGCTTTCCACAGATATTCAGTTAGCTTTTGCTAAAAAAGAGCAAATGGCTTCTGTATTCTTGGACATCAAGGGGCTTTTGATTCAGTATCTGTTGAAGTTCTTTCAGATAAACTCCACGCTTGTGGCTTTCACCATTAATGAACAATTTTTGTACAATTTGCTGTCAGAGAAACATATGAGCTTCTCTCATGGAACCTCTACAGCTTCACGATTTAGCTACATGGGTCTCCCCAGGGATCATGTTTAAGCCCCCTTTTGTATAATTTTTATGTCAAAGACATTGACGGTTGTCTAGGTGACAACTGTACGTTGAGACAACTTGCAGATGACGGCGTAGTGTCTGTCACGGGACCCAATGGGGTCGATCTGCAAGGACCCTTACAGGATACCTTGGACAATTTGTCTACTTGGGCTCTAGAGCTAGGTATCGAATTCTCTACGGAGAAAACTGAGTTGGTAGTTTTTTCTAGGAAGCATAACCCTGCACAACCGAAGCTTCAAATTTGGGGTAAGCCGATAACTCATTCTATGTCATTTAAATATCTTGGGGTCTGGTTCGATTCAAAGTGCACCTGGAGATCCCATATTGAGTATGTGAAGCGAAAGTGCCAGCCAAGGATCAATTTTCTCTGCATAATTACCGGAACCTGGTGGGAGCGCATCCGCAAGATCTTCTAACGTTGTACCGGACAACGATTTTGTCGGTTATGGAATACGGTAGTTTTTGTTTTCAGTCAGCGGCTCGGTCGCACTTCATTAAACTGGAACGTATTCAGTATCGGTGTCTTCGTATCGCGTTAGGTTGCATGCACTCGACTCACACCATGAGTCTTGAAGTGCTGGCTGGCATGTTGCCACTCTCGGATCGGTTTACAGAATTATCTCTCCGGCTCCTCACCAGGTGTGAAGTTATGAACCCTCAGGTAATCGAACATTTTGAGAAGCTCCTTGAGTTGAATCACTCAAACCCGCTTCATGACCTTGTACCATTTGTACATAACACAGGATGTCAGCCTTCGCCGAACATTTCCAATCGTGTTTGCTTCTCCGATTTCGACAATTCGATTCATTTTGATTTATCCATGAAGCAGGAGCTTCGTGGAATCCCAGAGCATCATCGTCCTATGATTGCTCCGGTGATATTTGCTGCAGAAGTTTGGCCAAGTTGATTCCACTAAATCGTTCTTCACTGACGGATCTTTGATAGAGAGTCAGCAGGCTTTGGTATATTTAATGAAATTTATAGCGCCAACCGTAAACTTCAAGCTCCTTGTTCCGTGTATGTCGCTGAATTAGCGGCAATACACTTTACGCTAGAAATTGTTGCCTCACTAACACCGGATCATTTTTCATTTTCACGGATAGTCTCAGTTCTATAGAAGGCTATTCGCTCATTGAACCGGTAAAGCACTCCTCGTATTTTCTCATGAAAATACAGGAGCTTCTAAGTGCTTTATCTTCGCGTTATTTATCATCACCTTTGTATGGGTCCCATCTCATTGTTCGATTCCGGGCAATGAGAAAGCGGACTCGCTTGCAAAGGTGGGCGCTATGGAAGGCGATATTTGTGATCGACAAATCGCCTTCAACGAATTTCTTCTATTTTTCGTCAACAGTCACTCGTCAGCTGGCAGTATAAATGGAGTAAAGGAGATTTGGGGCGATGGCAACATTCTATCATCCCAAAGGTGTCGAAGAAATCTTGGTTTAGCGGGATGGATGTGGGTCGAGACTTCGTTCGTGTCATGTCTCGCCTCATGTCCAATCATTATTCTTTGAACGCTCATTATACCGGGTTGAGCTGAGCGACAGCAATCTCTGGTGTGGACAAGGCTATCAAGACGCAGAACACGTTATTTGGTCTTGTGCTGAGCATCGTGGAGTCAGATCTGAGCTTTATGATTCCCTTCGGGCTCGAGGTAGACAACCCAATGTGCCAATTCGAGATATTTTGGCTGTACGTGATTTGGAGTACATGAAACTCATTTATGTGTTTTTGACTAACATTAGCATTAGATTGTAGTTAGTTTAACCTGTATGTTTAGTATAAGTTTTTTTTTATATGTATGTGTATGTGTGTGTTTTTTTTCTTTTTCAAGAAATGTTCAAGTCAAAGAAAACCATAAATTGTATAGTTATAAGTGTTTAGATAATTTAGAATTTAAATTTAATGTGTTATGTAAACCATACTTTAAATTCCCACCCTCTTTCCCATCCGTAATTTGTAATTCCTATTAACCTCGAGGACGGCCGCGAGTAATCGGCTCTTTCCTCTAACTTTAGTTTTAAGATAAATGATGTATAAAAAATATGAAAATTTGGCTCTATAAAGTTAATTCGATTGAGCCTGTTGCAAATAAATGATTATAAAAAAAAAAAAATATAGAGCTATGTAAGTTGGGAATACGTGAAGATGAACGTACTCAAAATAAAAATAAAAATAAATTCATACTACATACACCACGCAGCAAAAACCTGGCGAGTTTTTTCATGGACGCCAAAAAGTATTTCGTGAAAATTCATATAACGCCTTATTTGAATCATATTTTGACCTTAAGACGATTCAAATATGACGTTCTGCTATTCTTTAAGATTTATCAGCCCCTCTCTATCTACAATTTTCCCGCTATGTACCCATTACACATTCTGTAACGTACCTTGACACTCTACTTCCGACCCTCCACCCCCAAAGATATAACCCGAAGCCATTATTTTTAATCCCCCTAAAAGAATTAGGAACATCCAAACAAGCAGTCATGAATGACTTGTACCTAAACGTTAACTGATGTCAAGGGATATTTAATGTTTTTGGACGCTTTTCAAATGTTAGTCTCAGATGATTAACGTTTTTACCAAATGTTCAATACATTCAATTCTTTATAAAATGCCAAAATCTTACTCAGATTCTATAGGGGTGTCGAAGACCTTAATTGAGACGAGTTTGCGTGATACGCACGGTAAAAATAGAGCATGAAAAAGTTGTTGTGAGAAAAAATTTTTCGTTAAAAGTGCCCATCTTTCAACATGTGGACGAACTTCTTTAGATAATTGTATTGCCTTTACTAAGAAAAAAAAAATCGTTCAATTCAAATTTACCCAATTTTTTTTAAATCGACTTTAAGTTTTAAAAATATTTTTTTTTAAGATTTGAAAAAATCGATT
>JASCZW010009833.1:0-40106 GCA_034211315.2 Aedes japonicus
GCCGACGTCGGTGGTGTAGTGGTAAGCGTGACTGCTACTGGCACCCCAGTGGGTCTGGGTTCAATCCCAGTCGACGTCAGTGGTTTTCTGAGGCGAAAAAATCTTGGTCACGTCTTCCTTCGGAAGGAAGTAAAACCGTTGGTCCCGGTTCAAAGTCATGAGTCGTTAGGTAGGGTCCAGGTGGTGGAGTCGTCTCCCTGGCGTCGGTGTTTGTCACCATGTGAGGAAATAGGCCGACGGAAAAAAAATAAAATAAAAAGAGCATAAATCTCGGAGAGAAAAGCCCATTGGTTTGGTTATCAATCAAGAAGTGGACCAAAATCAAGTTATGAAGAAAATATTGATTCCATTTTTTCAAACATTTTTTCCCGTTTGTACCAAAAAACCGCAATCCAACAAATTTGCCCCTGAGTCGCCCGATTGAAGATTTCTTTGAATATTTGAGTTCGCTGGTGTGCAAAAACAACTGGAGGGCCAAAGGCTGTAAACAACTGATTAATAGAATGAAAAGATACATTCGCCAAATAGATAAAGAAGCTGTACAACGCTCCTGTTCAAACATCAGGATTTCGTCGAACAGCTGATGACGGACCGTATTCGAATGTTCATTAATTTTTAGAAGTAAAGAGACGGGCCTTAAAAAAAACAACCAGTTTTCTTTTTGTTGCAAGTTATTTTGTTATGGCATTTAAAAAAAGTCTCATTTTGTGAGTTTATACACCGTGACATCGTAGTTTTTAAATTCAGCTTCTAGGATGAGGAATCGTCAAACGAAAACAAGCTTATCAAAGTGAATGGCCGACAGTGCTGGTGGGTTAGTGGTGAGTATAAAGGTTGTACGGAATCAAATTGCACTTGCTTTAAATTGCTGTAACTTTTCACCCGTTGATAATTATCCATTAAAGGTTTGGGTGGAATTAGTTCAATGTGTATTTTTTTAATCGTTGGAAAGATGGAGTCGCAAGAAAAGCAGCGGCGCGCAATAGGTTTGCGCACGTTACCTCGAAAATCCGGATCTTTTTGCGTCGTGCCATCAGCAGGAAGCTGGGAATTCTACGGTGTCTCCTGTTTTAAATCGGTACCACGAACGTTTGATCATCGATCGGAAAGGAAAAGTTGCAAAAAATGCATCTCCGTATAGTGTTAAGGAACACAACCGGGTAGTTCAAGCTTTCAAGAGGAAACCCAACAGTTCAGTTCAAGATGTGGCGAAGAAACTAAATCTAACCAAAACTTTCGTGCAAGATGCGAAAAAACGCGAAGGACTACACACGTACAAAGTCCAACAGATGTTGACGTAACCACGTCCCTTGGGTTGTTAAAAAGCAGAAGAGTTGGCCAAAAATATATGATTTGGCAAGCAATTTGCTCGTGTTTAAAAAGCGGAGCACCCCATTTCGTGACAAATGGAACGGTCAATGAATAGGTGTAACACTAAAGAATGCACTCCAAAAGTGTCTACACCTTCTCTTCTGAGGTCACACGGTGGTCCTACGATTTTCTGGCCGGATTTAGCCTCGTTGCCGTTGCTCCAAGAGGTTTTGCGGAGTGGTACAAGGCCTAAAGGAGGTCAATTTCGTGCCGAACGCACCGGAACTGTGGCCAATTGAAAAGTACTGGGCCATCGTGAAGCAGGCACTTTGGAAGCATCCTGAGGACGTGAAATCGGAGGAAGACATGAAGAAAAAATGGATCGCCACGCAAAAAAAATTGGTCCAGTGTTAAACACAAGAAGGCTCGTGAATTTGGATATGGAATTGAAAATGAATAAAACAAACATGCACAGAAACAAAAGCGTTCACGAAAATGAAAACCGACCGTGAAATAGTTCACGTTTTCATGATTTTTACCCAAAAACGTGAACTAGTTCCCGATTACGTGATTTAGTTCACGGTGTATTTTTGCTTGTTCTCGAATTCATGACTGCAGTTCACGGATCCGGGCACGGATATTTTCCGTGTGGGAAAATATTCACAACATGTTATATTTTACTCCCTGAAAGTTTAAAGATATCCGAAGAGTTTTTCCGAATATTTGTGTGTGTCGCAATTTAATTCCGTACAC
Source organism: Aedes japonicus (assembly GCA_034211315.2). Taxonomy (NCBI): domain Eukaryota; kingdom Metazoa; phylum Arthropoda; class Insecta; order Diptera; family Culicidae; genus Aedes; species Aedes japonicus. The sequence continues at coordinate 2,065 of JASCZW010009833.1, forward strand.
CCTTTAAATACCCCTGATCCCAATGGGTTTGATATCATCAAAGCCAGCGTTGTTGAGATTTTTCCTGACGCATAAACATGCTTTGAAATCAGCTATGAGTATTGCTTACAACCATACATCGAGCCTAAAAATCCAAAGTGCAACGATAAAAAAAAAAAACAAGATGGCCAAAAATACGATCCCTGCACCAAATCGTCATGAAGAAGTGAAGCTGTACATGACAGTGCCGACTAAATTCAGTTGCATGACAATGAACGATGAAATATGCTGTAAGGCAGACTTCAAATCATTTCCTGGGTTGGAGTTTTGGCAATAGTTTTCAAGCAAATGATACTGTCGAAGCTTGATAAGAAAAATCTCGTTTTCAGAGCAGACTATCTGCCAATAACGTTCTCATATGAGGTCTGGCTTAAGGTTGTCCCAAACTAAGAATTGCATCATATAAAATCTGGCTTTAAGGGTGTCCTACATAAAATTGCATCACCGAACGAACTTTCAGACAGTAAAATATAGCCCATATATGAGCTTTTGGCATATTTATTTCGAAATACGCGTATCTGTCGAAGATAAGCAAAAAGGTAGTTGGAATTAAATGGAGATTGCTAAATTTCTTCTTTAAATAATAGTTATATTTATTTTGTGTTTTTTCAGAGGCAAGGATCAGAAGTAGATGGAATTCCTTCACCACTTCGAAGGTTTCCCTGCCTATCGTAACGCTACTTCCTAAACGGGCCCCCACTCTGCCTCTGCCCTCCTACTATCGCCTGTGCTTTGTTTCCGACATATTTATCTCAGAAAGTTTGCAACCGTTTTTGCTTCGCGTACCAGGTGGGTGAAGATTTTTGCCCACCCGTTCTAAGGTTTCTGCTGACGACATTCCATATCATCCCCGAATCAAAAAAATTGACACGGCGTCGCGCACACTACCGTCATAATTGGTTTCATCAACTTGGTGCTGATGAAATACAGTTACAGTGGAGTAACATCAACCGATTTATAACAAGTATGCAGCTGGTGCTGCAAAAATCGAACCTTCAACACTCTTCAGGGCAACGTTGAACAACATGTACGAAAGCCCCTAACCTTGTCGATGTTCCCGATGTGATTGATGCGTGCTAGAATGTTCTCCTGAAATCTTCAAGTAGTTTTGCACACCGTCCATCGAAGCTTCTATAAGTTCACTGAGTTTCCTAGGAAAACGTAGGTCTTCGTACATAATTCTCCAAAGCTTTGTACGGTCGGTATTGTCGTACGTTGCCTTAAAATTGGTGACAGGGACCTGATATTTTCGGCAATTTTGGAGGATTTGCCATGCATTGAAGATCTTTTCCGTTGTCGAGCACCCGTTGGTGAAATCAGTCTGATGATCTGAGGTAGCACTTTGTAGGCACCATTAAGGTTTGTATCTCTTGATAATTCTCACACCCTAACACCCTATTTTCGGCCCCGTGCTGACAACCAGCGACGCCAAGAAGCCGATTCCAATCACTTGGACTCTGGGGTCCAAAGTAGCAGCCACGCTTACCACAACACTACCGGTGCCGGCACATTCCAACTTGTCTTCTTTCTTGTAGATGGACAATTAACCCTGATATAACGTTTGCATTAAAAAAAATTGACTTTTCAGGATGGTGATAAAAAAATATGCTAAGACACATGATTGCTTTTGATAAATTTCCCATGGAAGGTTATTATTTAAGTTTACTTGCAAAAAAAAACTCTACGCCCTTGAGTGCGGCCTTCCGGAAGTTAACCGGAACATTCGCATGGCGGACGACAACATGCGTGTAGGCATGTTTTTGAGTCCTTTCGTCGTTTTATTCCTTCTCCAATTCCTCCTCAGTTTTCACGACTAAATTGTAAGAGTAGATCTTACGCTTCAGGTTGACCTGAAAATCTCGATGGGACGCAGCTGAAGGACGTTGGGTGGGTTCGCCGACTTGCGTACCACATCGATATTCAGCAGCTCCATCTCCTCCAACGATCGCTTCAAGTTGTGCGCCGACGTCAAATCCGGCTGGAAAACAGCGTCTTCACTATTATGGTATTTCTTGATGAACGGCGCAGCTTCCGGCAGGCATTTCGTACTATAAACTTCCCCATTCACGGCCAGTCCGGAACAAAAGAAAAGTGGCTTTGACATCCCCTTCTCGTTGATTTTCAGCCACAGCAGCACCTTCTTGGGGAAGTTGGTGTGTGAAATGAACTTCACCTCGGAGCTCACTTCCTTCATGGGGGAAGTAAAATACGAAGTGCCCTGCCAGTCGTTGCCATCTAGGGTGAGATAGGTCTCGTTGTCCATCACCACCGCCACGTCACGATTCGCCGGGAAAATCGAGTTACCATCTTATTCAGCCGCTGCTGCTGCGTCATTGCGTGCAGCTCTGAAACCAGTGGACGCGACTACCGCTTCCTGACATGTATGTTCATGTTTGACAGGTACTTTTTCACTGTTTGGCCGATTGAACCGACCACTCGGCCAAGCGCACGCAGCGATGTAGCCACTTTTCCCTCGATCTTCCTCTTCAGCTCAAGGTCGTCTTTCAATGCTCTGATAGTTGTCAAATAGTGCCAAGATGTTATAGATGCCGGAACGGGTGTATCCTCGTAGTCCACGAAGTGCTATGCGATGTCCGTTTTCGACGCGGCGGGGTGCCGTGCTTTGAACCCGCATACTTCTGAACGGAGTTGCTTCACTGTTTTTCTAATCACGGTTAGAGTTCAACTGATAGAGCTATCAAATTGTGTCTGCTAAATCATGGGTTACTATGATTGATGCTGCATGGGTAGTTTTGTCAGTGCGGGTGAAGGTATACCTATGAAAAATCGGCAATTGTTGTCCATTTTTTTAAATGCAAATGTAATGTAGATGTAGACAGATGGACAGCTTCTCCGGGCCCATCTTGATAACTCGAGCAGTACACAACCGTCTAAACAAGTTAAAGCAACTTGATCATGACTAGAACAAGTCACTTATAAGTTATCTCAACTCAATTGCAACAAATATGCTACTGGGGATGTTCAGCTCTGATAGCATCTTTCCCAGCCGCCTCGTTAGTTTTTAGCCTTAGTTTCTCCCAGTGTTAGAGCTGGTTGTCCTGGAATCCTGCGCTTGTGACCTCTGCGCCATTCTGGTGTTCTTCGTAGTGCTCCTTTCACCTATTTATCACTTCAAGTCCATCCAACAGAATGCCCATACAGTTTTCACTTCGTGCCACAAAGCCTTTACGAGATTTGTTGGCCTTCTCATAGATCCACAGCAATTTTGAGTATAGTTCAGCTACTCCATTTCCTCACACTCCATTTAAGCTGCTCCATCTAAAACAGTTCGCAATCTGCCGAGTCTCGTGCTGCGTTCAAATGACATTTACCTCAACATATTGTTCCAACATTGTTCGATGGTGATAAGAAATGTATAATCCCTATGACCTCAAGGAAGTTATAGAGATTGTCTTTTTCAGTTAATGCATTCCATGATTCCATGAAAGCAACTTCATTTGATGGCTTGTAATAGGTATCTCATCATGCCGAATTTTGTGTCGGCCGATCCGAGCAGCCATTTACAAGATCCTGGCGTTCCTGGAAAAAGGTGAGAAGCGGAAGACAGAAAGCAAGGTGGCGAAGTCCTTCCTCGCTTTGGGCCAGGAGCTTGGTGCAACCGGCCGGGTGGTCAAAAAATATTTGGCCAACATGGAAACACGTCAAGAGGAAGTGGATGTCGAGGCCAGCCATGGCTCAAGTGGCGGCTGAAGGTGCTCGTCAAGGATATCTGCCCAGTGAAACGCAACGTAGTTTTATTCATGGACGACAAAACAGACGCTTGACTGTAATTACTGGCAGGCGACCTTCTTCATAACCCCCAGGAAAGAGGTGAGCAGCAACGTAAAGTACAAGGTGGGGTGAAAAGTAACCTCCTTGGGAATGAAAAAAATAACCTTTTTTTTAATGTTTTTTTTTATTTTCTCAATGTAGTCCGCTTTAAGCTCGATACACTTATTCCAGCGATGTGCCACGAGTAATTGGTATCCCAGTTTTACTAACGTCGAAAAATAAAATTTTATAAAACAACAATATTGAATATCGGCTCCGTGAAGTGTTATATACGCTTGAGCCTAAAAAATAAACGAACTGATTAAAAAAAATGTTTTAAATGTTCTCCTCTACCGTTGTTTTCAATGAGTGGAATAATTGTTGTAATTAGAGTGCGAATTTTATCTCGTCAGACCTATCCGGTGAAAGTGCATATGATCGTCGACCGTTTTTTTAGTGCCATATGGAACAATATGGAAGATGTTTGTTCATGCAAGTAAGGGCACAGCAAAATTCTAAATTGTCGATGCTTTTTTCAGACAATTTTTTTATCCTTGGCATGTCAAACTTATTGCTTTCACAATAAGCTTATTGTCTAGTCTTAACTTAGTGTTGGATGTTAGATGCACTTTCAAAGTTGTTAATTAAAAGATTTCGATACAAACACCATTGCATTGATTTGTAAATTAAATGGCATGCACTATGATACTCTATGTCCAGAGAAGTCGAAAAAATATCCAACTCGAAAGATTTCCTCGGCCGGACCTGGAATCAAACCCATCGTCTCCGGCTTGGTAATACCGTGCCTGTATTCAGTAGGCTATTTAAACTAGTAAGTAATCTTAGATATAAATAATTATTGAGTTTTATATCCACCCGATCGTTTTTCGGACTCGTAAACGTGGTGGATCTCAGCTTTTACAAATTGCTCCTTCCGACTTCATTCATATTTTACTGTATGCCTTTATTTTGCTCGTTTTATATTGTTAACATCTTAAGATAATGATTATCTCAAGGAACATGTTTTACCGATCAACTAAACTGACTCATTGGAAGTGGGATCCAAGCACTACAAGAATCCCATTTATCGAAAAGCGATACACATTTCACATCTTGAGTTATTTAAAAAAAAATGTTGCAGGAAATTTCAATACTGCCCACGAAAACACATGTATCAAATACGGATACACGTGTAATTGTAAGCTTTAGACTATATTTTGAATAACATTTTCTTACACATAAGTTAAAATAGGCTTACCAATCCAAGGACAATGCAATCATTGATTTTGAAAAATAGTTACGAAGGCTTCAACCTTAATCTTCCCCCGGTTTTCAAATTCACATTGTGGAAACTTATCGAACCAAATTAAAAGTCTTTGTAGTCAAAATGCTTTTTTAAGTCCTAATTTTCAGTGTCTCGTTAGTACTGCCCTTTTTGACCCGATTGGCCTCACGGAATCTGTGCCGGAAGAGGGTATGTTGTCCCACGATCCGTTAGGTGGTGACAGATGCAAATTTTCATCGGATCAACGGCTCAAACATCATGATTTTTCAGAAATATTCCTAAAATAAACCAATGATCATATTGGCCGTTCCGGGACAATTCGGATGCACCGAGAGAACCCGTTAGGAGGGGGCAAATACGGGTTTTCACCGAAACATGCCTTTCGACGGCTAAAACTTCAAGATTTTTTTTAAGTAGTCTACTTCTAGCCTAGAAATGGCCCAATGAATATATTGCCCATTTCGGGGCAATCCGGATGCCCGAAAAACCGTTGACGTTGAGGAGGAGACAAATATAGATTTTTGCCGAAACATGCCTTTCGTGGGCTCAAACTTCATGATTTTTCACAAATATTCTACTTCTAGCTTTGAAATGGACCAACGACCATATTACGGGTTTTCACCGGAACATGCCTTTCGACGGCTAAAACTTCAAGATTTTTTTCAGTAGTCTTCTTCTACCATGAAAATGGCCCAATGACCATATTTACCATTCCGGGACAATCCGGATGCCGCGTGGAATCCTTTAGGAGGATACCAATAACAGTTGCCTTTATTTATATACGAAGTAGGATTGGGTGATCTTAGATTGACCTTCACGAGATTGTTTTGATGTCGATTATGGATTTTTTTAATTTATCCTGTGACCATAAGAAAAATTAAAAAGATCATCTTTTGTTTTGATCGTTATCTTTGGAAAATGAACAACAATTAAAAAGTAAGCAATTAAACCGTAAAACGTAAATTTTATATGCTAAGCTGATGAACCTGATCCAAAAATTAGAAAATGGGAGGACGAATGGTAAATTTGGTAAAAATATCGTAGTAAAAATTGTAGTGTGCAGCGACAACTTTTTTTAACTGGTAATGAGAATTGTTTTCGCATTGGTAATGAGAATTGGTTTCGCACCCTATAGTCAATCAGACGATTAAAAATTAGCAGTATTATAAAAAATTATGAACCAAGATGAGAACCTTTCTAAAGTTGTTCTCAAATCCCATTGAAATACTATTTTCACTTTAGAACGAACAACTATTTTCAGTTTAAAACGTGCCAACGTATACGCATGTGAGTTAAAATAGTAAACAGATAGCTTAGTCAATTGGATCCGTTTTGCTGGTTTTGGGAGCTCACAAACCCGATTGCCGACCTGGTTACCGAAATAACCGAAATTTGTCAAATTCGGTACACAACACGGTAACAGAAACCGATGAAAAACTGATCCAATTGACATAGCTTTTTTAGTTTATCATTTTTACTCATGTATGAGCAGTGGCGGAGCATGGTCAAATCGAGTGGCGTAGCATGGTGCGTTCCTTCCCTGTCGTTATCCAGACAGTTGGGAAAGTGAATGCTTATTACATATTTATTTATTTTATTGAATCAACCAACAGGCTTCAATCAGCCCCAATGGTGTTATACTAATATAAAATCTAAAATACAAGTCAATAATTATAACTTAAAAACATAAAACTGTTATTGACGATTAACTGTGCCGGAGTAAATCTGACTAAATCTGCGCCGAAGTGTCTGACGTGGTGCGTTGAAATCGAAATTATGGCTATATTACGCGGAATTTTTTATATTGTGTTACCAATCAAGCGAATAATGAAAACAGCACATATTGGACATTAACGAGATACTAAATATGAAATTGACATTGAAATTAAAATTGAAATTGAAATTGACCATTGCTGGTGCGTCAATATTTTCATGCCTGGTCGAAATTTCGACAGGGGTCAGGTGAAAAACTGTATTTGTGTTCCCTCGGAGTATCCGGGTTGTCCCGAAAAAAAATACTCATGAAAAACTACGAAGTTTCAGTCGTCCAAAGGCATGTTTCGGTGAAAATCTGTATTTGTTTGCTCCTAAATGGTTCTTCCATAGCATCCGGGTTGCCTCAGATGACCAATATGGTCATTGATTCATGAAAAATCATTAAGTTTGAGCAGTCGAAAAGCATGCAAAAAGTTGCAAAACATGCTCACTTCCGTCACAGATTCCTTGTGGCCCATCGAGTCAAAAAGAAAATTGGTACTCTAATTAGCATTTTGACCACAAAAACTTCAAAATTTGGTCAAATATAGTTTCCACAATATGAGATTGAAATCCGAGTCAGTATGACCCGAAACACCTTATTAGTAACTTTTTTAACAGCCCTTCAGAAATGTCAAAAATATGTGGGTTCAATGCAGAAACGTACCTCTCTATGATTTAGGAAAAGTCAAGAAAACTCAAACCTCTAGATGGTTATTTCAGAAAGTTCAAAGCATTTTAAATATCCATTCTGGGTCATATTGACACCGACACCTAAGGAAGGTTGAAGTTGCAATTGATCATAGGAATAAGCATCCCCATCACTCACGCCAAAGTCTCGCGTTCAAATCCCGTCCTCTGACAAGATACACAAAAATACCTTAAATAGGTGTTTAAGTGACTGCTACGGGATTTAAAGACCGATGCTGAAAATCTGTTAATAATAATTGAACGTTATTGGTGATATGCGCCAACCCGATACCATCGGATTGAATTTTGCTTTGATGCTAGTAAAAAAAAAAAAGAAAAATTGTACTCAATCATCCCAATAAAAGGGCAGACGAGCTTGCTAAACAAGGTTCAAATGCACAGTTTATTGGCCCAGAACCATTCTGTGGTATATCATACTGTGCCATAAAAATGGAATTAAAATCTTGGGAAGAGCAAAGGGTGATGACCAATTGGATGGTCACCACAAAGTGTTCTCAAGCGAAAAGGTTTATAATTCCAAATGTTACAATTAGTAAAACGCTTCTGGAGCTCAATAAGAGAGTTCTTTCTACCTATACTGGCCTAGTAACCGGACATTGCCCGAGTAGATACCATTTGAAGAACATTGGCCAGGTTCAGAATGATATCTGTCGTTTCTGTAACATGGAACGTGAAACCTCGGAACATCTGCTTTGCAGTTGTGATGCTTGTACAAGAGCAGACTTAAATTCTGTACAGTGGCTATATGCAACCTAAAGAAATTTGGACTGCAAATCCTGGAAAGGTGGTGGGTTTTATAAACTCAATTTTGCCTGACTGGGAGACGCGTCTTAGGCTGGTCACTGGTGATCACAAATGGTGATCACAAATGGACAAATGGTGATCTAGCTTTTAGATGCGAATTAGTATAGTAAACAGGGGTATACCACAAAAGTTCAACTCAATGGACGCAGTGGTTTAACGCCCCAACAAAAAAAATCGTACTCAATCATCACGATTCGCAGTAAACACACCGAAAAACCGACATGAATGACAATAGCAAATGTTTTAATATTTCTGTTCAAATTATATTCCTGACATCTATCTTCGTGTTCACTGAAAACGTTTATTGAAGCCACGAACACGCTTGGGAACTTGATGAGAAGGTGCATGTCTGAGCGATTCTGGACACATTTATTTGATCTAGATAAAATTATTCCAAAGGTTTTGACAGATGGGATCGCTGCACATTTCAATCGGTCGTTATGGATTCTTGATCAATAATGCAGATTGAGTTTCATGTCAGTTTGTCGGTGGAAACATATTAACATAAACATTGAGCATGAAAATCAAAATCAGTTGGCTAGGTAGCAGGGATAAACAAACAAACTATCCATCCGAAGTATTTCTAGAATTGCACTAGTAGGCTAATGAATAACTGCTCTGAATTTTGATCTCTCCCCAAATTGATGATATCGAGATTTTACTGACTGGTCAAACCCTCAGAGCCTGCTTACAAGTGGAAAACTTTTCTCGATTTTCGTCCATATTTTTCAGTATCTGAAAAACTATCAATTCATCAAATTCTCAAAAAATGTGAAATCAATTCGGCTTGCAAACAACAACTGCTCAAAAATTATTCCATTGCCCTTGTTCAAAAATTACAGTAATAAACTTCATTGTTGCCCATCGATTTCGATGTCGATCGCCCCGTTACGTGTGACTGACAACAGAATCGACTGCCAACGGTTAATTGGAGAAACGGATGGATTCCGATTATCATGTATCTAAGCAGGATGTTATAAAGACGTTATAACTTGCCACTTCATTTCAATTATGTCACGATGCCCAACTAAAAGCCGTTCTATGAGTCCATATAAAATCGAAGTGCGGGAAAATAGTGCTAAATAAAAAACAACAACAATCAACTTACGTTTGCACGCTTTTTTGTGCGTGATTGGCTTCGTTGGGTCCTTGTAGAAACCTTCCCGACAGTAGTGGCAGTGCCGACCGGTTGTGTCGTGCCGGCAGTCCATACATACTCCTCCCGAAACTCGCCCGGACAGCTTGTAGAGATCCAAATTGAAGCGACACTTTCGCGCATGGCCATTGCAGTTACAAGCTGGAAAGGTGGATGAGAAAAAAGAAAAAAAAAATCAGAAAAATGCCTGGAATTAATTGCTTATTTATTGGTTTGGCAGCCCAAACTGGCTTACCGGTCTTTTTTTCTCCACAGTCGTGAGACCTTTTAAGGTGATTGATTTTGTGGTAATTGCACGTGATAAAATTACAATTCTCCCGAGAGCTCTTGCCCGCTGATGGAGTGGCATTGTCGTCAATATGGCTCTCTCATGACGAAGGTCGCTTTGAAGAAAGATATCAGCAATTTGTCGACGCACAGCTTGGGGAATGTGTTCGTGTAGAAGAGCTGGAACAGTAAACATGTCCAGCCACATAGGGAAACGGCGGCGATCAAGATTGAACCGGCCGACATCGGAGAAGATTGTGGGAAGAAACCAAGGTAGCAGAAGATGATCCCATAGAAGGAAACTGGTTTGAAACGAAAGAATGTTTTCCTGAGGTGAAATTTTCTCATGCATATTTTTTTTTTCTTTTGATTTTATGTGCTCGGTCTGTTTTGCACACAATGGTTATGTTTTCAAACTCATTGTTCTAAGTGATTTTGGTTTCTGTTAAAATAAAATAAGCATTCATGTTTCAATTGACCCGAAAAAAGGGGGCCCATCGGTAACCCTGGAATCATCAGTCAATCGCCTTTGCAGTGCACCAGTACGAGTGGGACACAGTTGTTGCTTCTTAAAAGGTAAAAATTTATTGATATTAATTCGATCTCCAACTTTGGTCGGACCATCACGATTTATTGCAATTCTGATGGCCGACAGTTTTTTTTTTTTGCATCAAACTTGTAAAAGTTGTTGCATTTAGTGTACATACAATTCGATCCCATACCGATAAGGTTGCCAGATCGGTTTTAAATAGCTTGGAAAAATCTTGATCGCTGAAATTCTGCTTTTATGGAAAATGAATGATCCACTGAAAATTTTAGCTCAAAGCTTAATTTCACTTTTGATGATAATATTATAGTTATGACAAATGACAAATACAGTAACCTTAAGCGATTGAATATGATCAACCAAAAAGATTTGTTTAACAAAAACTACATTTCGTTGAGGAATCCACACAGTTTGAAAGAAACATGTAATTTTACACGTTATTTAACATGCAATATAGGGTAGAGAACGGCTTAATCAGGGTTCAGTATTTTAATCAGTTGTTAGGAAACAGGCCTAAAACTCCTACATTATCGAAATTATTTCACTTTTAATGACACGACCATAAGTTCTATTTATCGGGCTAACGATTCAATGCATAAAAATATTGATTACCGATTTATTACTGTCATTTTGAAGATTTAAAGTACATCATCTAGAAAACCATCAGTTTCCTACGTGCTGAAGAAGTTCGCTCAAATTTTGCCCTTGTGTGTTTTGCATGTAATCGTGTGTACTGGAGAACAGGGCTTCATCAGTTCTCGCTCACAGCTAGGCTTGTTGCCAAAATGTGATGTTGAACATTGAGTTAAATATATTGCATATTTAGATAATCTGAAATCACTATTTATTTCATGTTTCTTCCAGTCATTAGAGGTTGATCTATGCTTATGATTATATTGTCCATCATCTGACACTATTATATGCAAAACAAAAATATGTTTCGGAGCTGTCCAATAGTACCCAACGATATATAATGCTTCGCTGTTGAGCGGCAGCTACGGCATCACTGTTGCTTTTGAGAGAGCCCATGTTTCCTCTTTTCTTTGTTAACCATGGTAATAGCGCACCGGTATTGTAACGTGAAGCCTGCTGTCTTGCCTGCTGTCTCTTGCATTTGTTTGTTTTTAAACGAAGCATCCGGTTTGTCGTCACAGTCACTTTGGCTAACATTTGCGTTAGAGTAAATGAAATAAGACATACACATTTAAATATCAATGACAAACCAAAAGTTTGTGATCGTAGCAATCGACATGTTTTGGTTGATTGCTTTCAAGATGAGAAAAAACGATGAAGCGGGTTGAGGAAATTGACGTTTGCAGCAAATTGTGAAGTGGTCTATTTCAGTTTGCCTTCGCACACATGCACGGAATCACACTTATACAATATTGTTAGCTTATGTACAAATTTCGGAGCTGAAGATAACATGTTTTTGATCGGAAAGCAATCCGCACGCGTTTAAAAAGTCCCTGCAATTGGGAACTTTATTCCATGGCTATGAAATTTTCTAATGCTCGTTATTGAAGGTACACGGAGAAAAACAAATATACTATAAAGCATAAATTCTATGCTAAAACCATATTCGGTCTATCCAGTCATTGGAATGAATAAACCAGGTTTATACATTGATAAGAATAAATCAAATACATGCATTCCAATGTATTTATCAAATTTATGCATTCCAATGCATACTTTAAATATATGCATTGCAATGCATATTTATATAAATATATATGCATTCCAATGCATAAATCAAATATATGCATAACAATGCATATTTAAAATTATAATTAGAAGAATTTGACAAAATAATCAATCAATGGGAGCAGACAGTAGAGTATAAAAAAACGCTTATATAGTTGCGATATGTTTGATGTCCTGTTAACCCTCTCCCTTCATGGTAGCACAGGTGATCCACAACTTTATGGACGTAATCATGTTTGTCCATGTACAATTTAATAATCAGTATTCGTTTCAGCGATTTCGCCGGCTCATTTGGTTTGTCCATATGTGTTCTTTAGAATCCAACTAACTATTGGAAAACAACTAAATACTTTTGGTTTTAAACAAACTTTTTTCAATTAATTCGATTTACAACAACAACGACGTAACAACAATTGTTCCAGTATTTCTCCCAAAAAAGCAATTTTTGCATAACAAAACTACTAGTAACCTTCTGGGAAACTACCGCTAAATGCACGCGTTTTCAGGAGATAAAAGAATATTAAATTTGCACAAGTCGTCTAAGCTCCTAAAGTATAAAACGCCGGTAACGGTATGCACGGATAGTAATAATTATCTAAAATGCATTGCAATGCATAAAATATATTGGTTCAATACATACTTTTTATGCATTGCAGTGATTTAAAAGGAATAAAGCGTAAAAAGGGATATATAATATGCTTTTCAGCAATTTCTATTTTCTCCGTGTATGTGGCGGTAGACCAGAAATAAGCAGAGGGAAAAATGTCTAAATATTGGCAGTTCTAATTGTGGATTACATACAGCTTCATCAAATGTCTCAAGTGCTGAAAAAAATGCGAAAAACCCGTCCCTCACCCTACTAGATTCTAGAATTATAATATTATTTCGAATTTTTATGGTTTGTAAATATACGAACAGACGCAAATGTGCATCCAAGTACACTCTAATTTGCAATTTTTTTTTTCTTAAAGTTCATGTAACTATCAATTGCATACTATTTTAGATTACTTAAAGGGTGACCGCATCAAATTGCATCACAAAAAAAAAAAAACTGTAGAAAATTAGCCATTGGGTATTTTCTTTTGAAAATTTTGGTAGAAGTTGTTTAGAGTGTTTTTTTGTTGTTGTATTTTTATTGCTGTCAGTTTAGCGAAAATTGGAAAAAATGGCATCACCCGAAAAACAACGTCGCGAATTGATTTTGCGCAAGCACGTGGAATATATAAACTCTCTCATTAAAACATCGGAAAACAACTCGGAATCGTGCAGCCAGCGGTGAGTCGTGGGATTGAACATTAATACGAAACTCTGAGCATCGAGCGGAAGGAAAACTGCGGTCAGAATGGATGTTTTATTAATGATCAGGATCACAAACGTGTAGAGAAAGCGTTTAAGCGAAATCCCACTGCTTCGGTGTGGCAAAAAAGTTGAATCCGTCCAAGGCTCTCGTTCGGAGAGCCAAGGACAGGGAAGGACTGCATACGCTCAAAGTGCAGAAGGCTTCAAATCGTGACTAACGGCAAAATACGGTGAGAAAGTCACGGGCCCGGAATCTGTACACCAAGATACTGACGAAGCCTCATTGCCTCATCAGTTGTTAGTGACAGAGCAGTTACGGGATAAGAGAACGGACCACCATTTTAGAGAGCGTTTCAATAGACAATTTAGACGATTCTCTTGAGAGTGCTGTAGGAAACGAGCAAGAAAAGGACACATCCAAACTGTCTCTCGTCAATCTCACTCCCTTTATAGATTTGCTGGAAGTTAAAGAAATTCATGCGATCCCGAAGAATAAACGAGAAGTAAACCTGCAGAACAAAATCAAGATGCTGGAGTCACAGCATGCCAGTGAACTGGATCGAATTCGCAAATCGGAGGACAGATTGCGAGATCAGTTTGAAACTCATACTCGTCAACTAGCGTGCAAGGCCGAGATCGAACTCCTGAAACAAAAATACGAGCGCGAGCACGCGGTATTACGGGATTCGATCAGATATTTGGAAAAAAGGAGTCGTAAAGAAATGGAACGGTTGCGTACATCAGAGGTGGGCATACACAAACAACTTGACCACCGAAACCGGGATTGATATGTACTTCAACGCCAGGTCAAGGAACTGGTGAACGGGACTACCCACAACTACTACGAGAAATTGAACAAAAGAGGCTCTCCGATGTTGAAGCTACAAAACAACGACGGAATGAAGCAGTGCGGCTTCGGAGACAAGCGAAAAAGGGTTTTATTGTGAAAAAGTTGAACTTCGAGTTTCTCCGCAATTGATTCCTAATCCGAGTTTGGCACCCAATGTATTCGGTAACTTGGGACCATCTCCTCAGTAGTTAGCTGAGAGGAGGATGTTAGCCGCAACAGCCCACCGCAGCGTTACTACTAACGGCACCCATCACGGCCATTACACCCAACGACTGATCTGCAAACCTCAGCCGTCACCGAGGATGGTGGGTGATGTTGAATGACAGGTGAATGAAAAAATCAGTGGGGTTGTGTACAAGACACGACCGGTTGACGTAGACTACGATAAACCAAGTGATGCATTATAATGTCAGGGAATTTCGGTGTGGCTATTATAATCTGAGTTGTAGTATGCCTTCTGTATAATTCAACTTCAAAGAATTAAAGATTTGCAATTTATGCAATTTTAGCAATTCTGGATTTCAAGGGTAATAATAAACATTGAAATACTCTAGAATTCAAATTACGAGAAAACTCGTTATCAGAAGATATCCGACAGGTTTAGTGATTGCTATGAAAACACTATAATCAATTGCAACATTTTCAGATGTGTAAGCGTCTCTAAAAATGTTTAAAGTTCAGAAAGTTTTATCAAACAGATAATAACAAAAATTATCTTGCACTTGTTGTAAGGTTATATACAAGTATATATATACAAGTATATACAATAATTTAGCAAGAAACGATATTCAACTAGTTATACCTTTGCTAAGACATGCTTAACAAGGCGTTTGCTGTACTGGACCATGAAAAGTCACCAGCTTACATTATTGAGTCGAAAACTTTCGATGGATATGGATATGGATCATTAAGGATTCTTGTTCGAACGAATTTCAGTTTATTTATTTCATCGCTCCGGGCATTTATTGATATTATCGCTCCGGGCATTCGGCTATATTCGGTATACTATACGGAATATAAAGCTACTTTATAACATCTAAATGACTTTCTGATGTGATCAATTGGCCATTCCATTTCAAAACATTAAAATTCTCACTATATTCATTTAGTTATATGGGTGTTGGTATGAATAAGCCCATCGAAAAATACACAACCGCTCACTCTTAGTTTTTCATTGAAAACTTTTATATTCTACATTTTACTATGTTATGAATACATCAGGCCATAGTTGGGAATATAAGGTTAAATGCGTACCTAAAATATGGTCTATGGTTTTCTTGTGAAATTATTATTCATGTTTCTATATGAATATCAGGTAAATTTGTGAATTCAATATGGCTAAAACGTTTAAGAAATTGAAATATATATAAACATATTAGATCTCGCAGAAGCAAGAGAATTTTTTTTTTTGAAATATCATTATTCTTTGCAATGGGTATGGGAGAAAAGGTTGGTTAATATATAATAAATTTTTATATATATAAAATAAACACCTGAGAAAATAATCACGCATTAAAATATTTTCAGCGCATTATTTGTATCGATATCATTTGTAGGTTCGTATGATGTAAAAGCACGCGGCGCATGTCATCACCAGAATACAATTAATACTATGTTTAAATTTTTTAGACGGAGCGATAACATAGAGAGATGTTCAATTGCTATCATGACATGTCTTTGTCAAATTGATTTAAATTTAATAAATATCAATTTCCTACTTCGAGTTGAAGGACCTTCTCCAGCGTCCCAACTAGTTGTTGGCAACGCATTACCTCTTGCTGCTTTCAATTTCGCCCGATAACTACGAGATCGCTCGGCATCGGTGCATGGTCGTTTTGGAGGATTTCCCGTATGTTCGCTCTTTATGCGCTTCCTGAATCTGCGGAAGCGTTCTGGATCAAATCGGTTAGGCATTCTCACTTTCACTATGTTTCTCAAAACGTTTTTCTTCCTAGAGGTAGGACTCTATCCAACGCGAATCGTTAACACACCAGAACAACTGTTTATAACACACTACTAATTGGAATTTACAGAGAATGTCGGTTCGGCATCGAAAATGGTGTCCGTGATAGGGAATTTATGTGGTTTAAGGTATGCGACGAAGGGAAAACAAGTTTTGCTAATACCACTGGCTGCCAATCGACAATTTGAAACGAAAATCCCAATCAAACAA
Source organism: Aedes japonicus (assembly GCA_034211315.2). Taxonomy (NCBI): domain Eukaryota; kingdom Metazoa; phylum Arthropoda; class Insecta; order Diptera; family Culicidae; genus Aedes; species Aedes japonicus. Next base: position 18,423 of record JASCZW010009833.1, read on the forward strand.
ACTCTCAAGCTGAGAATATTAAATTGACAGTAGCAAAGATGGATTTGTATCTGGTAGGATTTTTTGGTGAAAATAAATCAAAGCACCTTTGCAGGCTTTGATTTATTCTCACTGATTTTATGGATCCGCTGCATAGCACACTGTTGTCTAGCAACGACTTGGCAAAATCCAATATGACTGCCAATCGACCGAAATGTAAGATAAACTCTTATTCAAATAACTCTCATATAATAGAAATTGAATTGATTTATTGATTCATCGCGGGTTGCGCCAACCAGCTAGGAAATATTTTTTACAGCTGATTTGGTCCATTCCACCGTTGTGTTGTTCAGGCTTATTTTACAATTCTCAGGCGGGACAAGTCTGGGAGAATTAGAATGGGGAAACAGGATCGCCTGGGTCTTCGCTGCGTTGATACAAATCTTCCATTCAGTGAAGTATTCTGACAGAACATTCAGGATTTGCTGCAGTTTCGCGGCAAGCGCTCTTATTACCCTACACACTAAAAAAATATGAAAACTACATGACACGCAATTTGAAAAAAATCACACTAATTAGGTCGAAGTAATGGTTTGCTGCTGCATCTCTATGTTCTATAAAGGGTATTTCAATTATCCGTTATAAATAATAATACAAGACCATCAAAATCCCATAATATTACACGACCTTCAGAAGTTATATTGGTTGCTCGCCATTGTCCTTTAAAATTACAAGCCCCCCACTGAAAGCACCACATCTCCCTTCTACGAACTATTTGCGCTTTAGTTGTAGTTCGACTCTAGGCAATCATCGACATGTGAAATTTCTTTTGCTTCCTGCGGCAGTAAACCGAAGTGCACAATTTAAAATCGGCTATTAGTTGCACACTAGTAAGCCGCTGGTTGCCGAATCTAAATCAATTCCTCAGATGTAATATTCTCATCAAGCATCAAGGCATAAACTATGAACTGTTTTCTTCTAATATTGTTTCCGCAGAGCAACCACATACATGTAATAGCACTCCCTGATAATAACGATGGGGTCAAAATTAACAATTCTGGAAATTCGTTTTTCCATCATTTCTTTTCATTAAAAATTTCTTTCAAGTATAATTTCCAAGTATCGATCATATACATCGTCTTGAAATATGACATCAACTTGATATGTGTCGAAATAGGGTTACAGTCCAAATTTAATTTGGTTGATGTAATTTTCTATGCAACAGATTATTAAATCATAAAGTCCGCTCCATTTATGTGCATTCTTTTGGTCTTAAATTTACACGATTTTTTCTAAGTGTGTACCATTGTGGACGACTGCGGTATCATTGGCGAACAACGACAGAGATCCATTTTCAGGGAGCAGGGGTATATCCGAGGTGAATAGATTGAACAGAAGTGGACCTAATATACTTCCCTGCGGAACACCGGCGGAGATCTCCTGACTACCGGAAACTGCACCATGCAACGAAACACGGAATGTCCTGTCAGAGAGATAATTTTTAATAATCTTCACCAGGAAGATTGGAAGATTGTATCGCTTGAGCTTGTACACCAAGCCATCATGCCACACATTATCGAAGGCCTTCTCGATGCCATAGCGGATGTTTTCGAAACAGACTTGTTCCGCCTGAGGATGTTCATGACTCGATTAAGTTGATGGACTGTTGAGCGACCATGCCGGAAACCGAACTGCTCATCCAACAGGATATTGAGCTCGTCAGCAGATGTTAGAAGCCGACGGTGGATTGCTTTCTCAAACAGTTTAGATAGACCTGAGAGAAGGCTTATTGGTCTGTAGCTTCTGGAACATGAAGGATCTTTCCCAGGTTTCCGAATGGGGATGACTTTGGCTGACTTCCAGCACGATGGGAAGTAGCCAAGTCGGAGACATTGGTTAAACATCACCGCCAGATGGTTGTAGAACTGGGGGCTCAATTGCTTGAGCTCCAAGTTAAAAATGTTGTCGAAACCTGGGGCCTTCATCTTCTTAGAGGTCTTGATATAAGTCAACAATTCGTCAGCTGAGATCTCCAAATCTTCGGAGAAGTCGTTAGGACTTTGGTCGTTGTTAGTGATAAGCGCGCTAACGGCAGCTTCGTGTGGACTGACGATGTTTTGACCAACATTGTGGGAGCTGACGAAGTGTTGACTTATCTCATCAGCCTTCTCTGCAGGTGTTATCAACCGATCCCTTGAGTCATTGACGTCTAGTGGGATCAACGGGGGAATGGGCCTTGGCTTATTTTTTAAAATTTTTGTCATCTTCCAGAACGGCTTAGCACAATCTGGGAGAGAGCGAATTTTGTCAGCGAAACCATTATTTCTAAGGTCCACCATTCTGGCCTTAATAATTTTAGAAACTTGATTGCAGTGACGTTTTAGAGTTGGCAAACCAGTTCGCTGGTATTGCCTCCGTATGGCGTTGCGTAATTGTATCAAATCTTTAGTGGGTCTATCAATGGGTACAGAGTTGCTCACCTGTTCAATCGCTGGAATGTGTTGCTCCCGGGCCTGGGAGATCGCCTGTTCGATGGACTGCAGTTGTTGATCGATGTCATCGACCGACTCGAGGTGCACGTTGAAATCGACGGTGTTGTCGACGTGTTGTCTGAACCTCTCCCATCTGGCACGATGATAGTTCCGTCTGGTGATTCGATGCCGGTTGACCGAGGACCCAACTCGACCACCACCGGATAGTGGTCCGAACTGAGCTCCTGGTGCACTACCGGCTGGGCGATGTTGTTCTCCATGTTGGTGAGGAAGATGTCGATTGTCGAATGGACCCCGGATCGGCTCAATCGGGTGGGAGTATCCGGGCCCAGGACGGTGTAATGTCCCTCTTCCAGGTCTTCCTGTAGAATAATTCCGTTCCGATTCCGCCGGGTGTTCCCCCAGGTTTCATGTTTCGCATTCATGTCGCCGGCGATGATGAACTGCCCCTGTCTCCGAGTTAGCTTACGGATGTCGTTTCGTAGGGCCGTTGTTGTTCCGTTGTTGGTACTGGCTTGCTTGGGACAATAGGCCACGATGATGGTGATTAGGCCGATGACAGTTTCGACTTCGACTCCGATGGCTTCGATAGACTGCAGCTGAAAGCTCGGAAGCAGATGGCAGTTGATGTTGTAGCGCAGAGCAATCGCAACTCCTCCTCCACTAGAGCCGCTACGATCCAGTCACACAAACCGGTATCCAGGGATGAATATGCTGATTTCCGGTTTGAGGTGTGTCTCGGTTACGATGGCGATGTCGATGGCCTTCCTGTTAAGGAAGTCACCGAGCTCTACTGTTTTGTTCCGGATGGAACAAGCATTCCAATTTAGGATGTTTATGGTGTGTTTACGGTCCATACTTAGTAATGAACGTCATCGTCACGGATGTGGCGGCAGGAACGTAGTTGGCGATAGAGCTCTTGCACGAACTCCACCATTTGCTCCGAGTTGTAGAGCTGTTCAGCGACGGGTGGTTGCGTGAAGGAACCGCGACTCGCATTGCTCCAGCCTGGAGGAGGAGTTGAGTTGGGGGCGGCGGCGGCTGCCGCGAAACGATGATGCACGGAAGCTGACGGGCGGTTTGCTTGGCGGTGATTCAATGGGATCGGCGGTAGGTTTGGCATCTGATACCGAAGTGACGGGAAATTCTCCTCGTACATCGGAGGTGGTGGACGGCGTTGAGCAGGCCGAGACTTGGTAGATGACTTCTTGCGGATCGCCAAAAATTCAGCACGTTTGGGGCAGGTACGATTGCTGCTCTCATGGTTTGCGCCACAATTTGCGCACTTCAGTACCGCACCTTCTTCCATCGGGGCACAATCGTTGGTACTGTGGGCTCCGGCACACTTGCCACATCGCGGCTTCATGTGGCAGTTGCGAGTTCCATGGCCGAACGCAAGGCAGTTGCCACATTGCGTCACGTCGTGCTGTCGCGGACGATACCGGTCCCACTCGACGATGATGTCGAAAAGGGCCCGTGTTTTCATTAGTTCCGCCATCGTGACGGAACTCTTCTCAATGTGGACCAGATAGAGTTGGTCCCGGTAGTTTCCATGTTGTTGGCGCCTGATGGGAAACACCTTTTGAGGTTCCAGTGCCACCGCTTGCATCTCGGCGAAGATTGACTCCGGTGTGAGTTCTGGAAGGCCACGCAGAATCACCTTCATTGGCTTGCTTCCGGGCACGTCGTGAGTGTAGAACTCATGTTTCTTCGCGACTAGGTGAGCGCCGAAAGCACGGCCTCCGTCGAGCACATCACCTTAATTCCATTACTGCACAGCTTGTACAGCGGATGGATTTTGATAGCTGCAAGCTCGGTCCTGAGTGCAGCAATGTCCTTTGACGTCGTGAAGAGCGGGGGAACCTTCACCTTCTTCGGCACCTCCTGGATCGGAAGCACGGCGAATTGATTGCTCGCTAGTAGACGAGCGTTGCGATCCACTGGATCGGCGTCATCCCAAGTAGCACACTGCGGTCACAACTAGTTGTAGTAACTTGATTATGACTTAGCAAGTCATAGTTATGTTATCTCAACTGAATGGCTACAAGTGTGCTACTAGGGATCGTGGCGCAGCCGCTTGGAGCTGCCCGGTTGCGGTAATGTTTCGGGAGCGGATGTCACCGTTGGTCGATTTTTTCGACCCATTGCCACAACAATAGGTCGAGCGGGAATTGTTTCCGAACTTTGAAGCACTTTTTTCTGCTTTGCCACCACCAAAAGATGAGCAAGCGCAGGCGATAGGTCGCAAACCGAACACGCAATCGCGAGAAAGCGGGCGAGGGGGAAAAACGGGAGAAAAAAACTTTTACTGCGAGGGAGCGAAAAACACGACCGATCGTTTCGCTTGGCAAAACTGAAATGTGTTGACTGAGGCAAAATTTTCCTAAGTGTGCGTTTTATGCATGCGAGCCGTACATGGAGAGACGAATGACATGATTGGTTAAAGTCCCTCTCTAATACAAATGAAGAAGAAGATGATGCAAGACGTTCCTTGCTTCGATTTGAAATCTGTGGTAGGAAATTTGGTAAATTTACTCTGCAAAATGACATTATAAGACATCACCTTGTATTTGCGTTATTTTCAATAGTTTATTGAAGAAGAAATCATGTAAATCTATCGTAGATGATTTGAGTTATTCGCGTACAAAACGTACGGTTTTTCGTGACGGTCGCAAAATTTTAGATTTTTATTTGACACCCTACCCTTGCCGTAAGACGTAGTCTACGTCAAAAAGAAAACAAAAAATAGATTGATAAACTGATAACAGTGGCAGTGGATTTGGACTTTATATAATTTATATATTATAAATACATAAAACAGAAGAATTGTTTATAATTAGTAATTGGATTTCCGGCTTACCAAATAAATTACGAACGTCGCAGATCACATCCGGAACTGAGTCCGGTAGAGCGAAATGGCTTCTAACAGCGCATCTCTGCAAACAATCCTGTAGTCGCTGCAAATACTCTGGGTTTGAGAACCAACACGCTGTCGTAGTATTCTCAAAGCTGCTAATGAACAGCGGCCATACTTCAGCTTTACCGCGAAAATTTGAGAGATGTTGTGAAACCGCTTTTCTAGCGGTCAGCTGATCCCTCGATGTTCGACCAACGCATCGCCCAGGCCTTTCACCAACTCTACTACAGTGGACATTGCTGCGACAGCTACTTCTCGGCTGTTCTTCCAACGGTTTACTATTTTTGCTCTCGGCGTCTGACTCCGAATCGGTTTCTGCAATCATTGCTGCTTTTTTCATCGGCTTTGACTTCCATACATTGGTCGAGCTCCCTCCCGCACTAGCGAATCTCCGCCTTTGGGATAAGTTCTCCTAAAATCTGTGGCTGACGGCTTTCTGGCTATCTTCTAAACTTGCCCATCCAATCACCGCGTCATCTTCTGCTTTGGTCCCAAGAACAATGCTGCCTTGCTCCTTCATAGTGTTGATTCTACTTACGCTGCAGTCGAACTGCTTCCTAATCTCATCTCATCTCATCTTCAAAAACTGCTCCTCCGCAGCCAGTTGGGCTCCCAATATCCTCTGCTCATGCTCCAACTGCTGCTTCTCCATCTTACGTGGAAATTGAAGTTCTAGCTCACACATCTCCCGGTCCTGCTTCAGCTGCTCTTCTCTCCACACTTTCTGCTGAGTGAGTAGTTTTTACCGTGCTTCCATCTGCTTTGCGAAGGCCTTCATTTTGGCGAGTTATTCCTCTTGCAACTGCTTCTCAATTGAATCTACATCGGAACCAACTCCCTGATCGAACCCTCCATCGCCTTTCTGACAGGACTTCGTACTCCGCTTCTTGCCGTCAGGAATGGCAGCATAATTAATCATCAATTAAAAGAGAGATTTGAGCAATACAAAATGAAAAAGTGCCATTAAATTATTATATGTCGTGCCAACAATCATGTGTGATCAGCATTAAAAATTAGGAATGAGCAATAAAGATGAGAAAGATCTTCGGATAATCTAATTGTGACCGGTAAATCTATCAAATAAGCAACAGCTATTGCATATGTGCAATTAAATATATAATATTTCGCCAAATTATGTAATTTGAGCACTAAACATTGCATATGTCTTTAATCTTGTTGGATTTTCCCATAAAAACAGTAAAATGAGCAATGGATATTTATTTATCCATTGCTCATTTTACTGTTTTTATGGGAAAATCCAACAAAATTAAAAGACATATGCGAATAGTTTAGTGCTCAAATTACATAATTTGGCGGAAATACTGCCATATTTAATTGCACATATACTAATAGCTGTTGCTTTATTTGATAGATTTACCGGTCACAATTAGATTATCCGAAGATCTTTTCTCATCTTTTATTGCTCATTCCTAATTTTTTAATGCTGATCACACATTATTTGTTGGCACAGGCCTTAATAATTTAGTGGCACTTTTTTCATTTTTTGGTGCTTTTTCTGAATTACTAAGTGCAGGTAAATATTTTAGCCGTCAGGAATTTTTAGCTGCTGAGCACTAGTTTGGATACAACGTGGACAACGCCAAACGGTATTGGCTATCTCTTGGTCTACTCCAGCAAACGAAAATGAGCCCAAAGATAACACTTACCACATTTAACCGATTTTAGACCGTTTTCGTGAATGCTTGTGGAACGCGCGAGAAGGTTAAGGCACCACTGTATCGTTCACTTTTATTTAAAGCTATGTCCATTCAGAATCCGGAATAATAAAATGACAAATCATCTCTCTTCGTTTCTAATGAAAATTCGCACTTTCTCCTTTATTCCTCCAATCAAACACTGCACACCTCTGGAGTCAACTTCCTTGGTACATTTATTCCACATTTTGGTCATCTGAGTCGCGTCCCGAGCCGTTTTTCCACTTCCTCAAGCTTCCGCTTAATTATTGCCCCAAATCTCTCGATGGGCCGGAACTGCGGGCAGTTGGGTGGATCTATGTTTTTAGCGATTAAATCTACGGTATTACCGCGGTACCACTGGATGACTTCCCGGCTGTAGTGCCAGCTCGCCAAATCTTACCAAAACTTCACGAGACTTTAATTGGCTTTAATGAAAGCTAGTACGAGGTTTTTGAGGTATTCTTCCTTGTACAGCTTTTATCCCATCGTCTTATTTGTCATAAATACTTTGGTCTTTGCTCTACAGCTGCATATCCCTTGCCAAATCATCAGTTTTTTTTTGGCAAATTTGTCCATAAAAGCAAACTTAAACTTCGCAGGAACATCTCCTCGTGTCGTTGCTATGTAGAATTCATCGTCGATGAGAAGTCATCCTTGGTACTTCATACACGGTGGATTTGGCAATTTTCAACGTTTTTACGATTTTTATTGCGGACCACGTTGGATTATCAACGTGGGTGTGCAGAATATTTTCTCTCCTCTCGGCTTCCATCTGAAATAACTCAAGCAAAACAATGCATTAGGTCCTAAGTAACAATGAGAGATTCTCTTTGTCGACTTTCTCTTTGGTTAATAGCTTGTCTATTAAACGATTTGGTGATGTTTTCAACGTATTGGATCCCTGATCATACTTTATACTACCGTACTGTATGTTGAAAATAGTTGAACATGTTTTTATATAGCCGTAGAAGCCCAAAGAGAAAGTCGACAAAGAGAGTCTCTCAATGTTACTTAGGACCTAATGCATTGTTTTGCTTGAACTGTTGACTCACTGCACGAAACACCGTGAAATTTATATCACAGAAAGTGGGAGCCTAGTTAAACAATTGTGATCGTCTAACCAAATTCTAATAAGAAACTCTACTCAATTTAACTCAAATTGGCTTGAAACTATATTTCGCCTAATTTCCTGAATTTTTATCGAACTCTTTTACTATACAATTCACTGTTTATTATTGTTTTCTCCTCTACTTTGACATATATCCTTTTCTATCTCCCTCTCTCTTTCTCTCTCTCTCTCTACTCTCTCGCCCTCTCATTCTCTTTTACTCTTCTTATCTTATGTCATCTGACATGTTTACCTCGTCGGCGCGTATGTCTGCGGACAGCCAGTGCTGCCAGAGCAGTAGATAAATAGCTAATAAATAAGTGAGAAGACTGAATTGAATTGTATACTTATACAATAAAAAAATAAACAAAATTTCTAGCTATGGGTCCGTGGTTATCGCTGCAAGTAGTCCCACTGAATCTTTCAGTGGAATAAGATGCAATAAGAAAAGTAAACATCACAGCTTTGAACAGCTCAAAGGACCTACATTTTCTACGAAATGTCGGAAATTCAAGACAGATTTTGTCATAAAAGAATTATCCGCAAAACAAAATTGGAAATAAACTGGAAACCCTAGGTGGATAAGAGGTGCTCAGCTCCTTGCAGGCTTATGCATTTTAAACCGTACCGAGAAACAACTAGCACCACATTACCGCACTGCTGGCTTGTGGAGTATCGCGTCGTCGAAGCTGTTGTCGCTAAAACGATGTGTTATTATACAAGAGTTGACATCTAAGGAGAAACACAGCACGATCCTCCGTTTGTGGTGCGCGTCCAAAAAAGGGCTTTCAGTTATTTTGCTTTCAACCCGATGGACTGAGATATGGCACGATCGATGCGCTGATTGCAATGTTGTTTGAATGCATTTCCATGCTGAGGTTGTGGAGTCACAGCAAAGTTATGCGTGAAATTGCAACGCAGTTCGGGAAATATTTAAGCTTTGAAAATAAGAACATCGTATTGTTTTGGGAGCGTTGCAGGAGACTTGCGAATCTTATTCAGTCACTGAACAAGCTCAAGGTACAAATGACTCAATTCCGTTCCATTTGCATCACCTCAAAGTGGAAAATAAATCAATTTAATTTTCAAATCTCATTAGCTCATTCATCACTCAAAGTGACTTCGGCGGACGAATGTGATGGCTCAAGACTTCAACCGAGTAGGAACCTTACCACTCACTGGGTCGACACCAGCCATATAATAGATAGAAACGGCATTTAGCTCATACAACTGGTCACTATCAGCACTAATTAGGAACACGATCCGTTCAGCATCAACACCGTTCGAGTTTGGTCGAAGATATGCGCTGCTTGCTTGCAGTCATATTTAACATAGCAATGACAACGACGACGATGGCGGCAACGTTGAGGACGGGATAAGGTGAAACTAAACTGATTTGACGTTTGGCCGCAAGAGAGCAGAGAAACGACCGATGGTGATTAATTAGAAGAGGTCGTTCGCCGTTCATCTGACAGATGAGGTGAACAGCAAGCTGTTGTTTATATATGTTACATTTTGGTTACTCAAGGTTAATTTCTGCGAAGATTAAAAACTCTTTTAGCGTTAAAATCCAAGAAGGATTAGCGTTCAATATCTTGTGTAATTTCCCTGAATTTCAGCTCATTTCCATTCCCGATCAATTTAGGAATTTAAGGAGCGTAAAATTGTCATCTCTGTGGATTTTTATAACAATGTGGCTCATCTATCAAAATTTAGAATCAAGAATTGCCAATTAGTTATTTATGCGATTATCAGCAAGCTTCCAGAGGAAATAAAGAAAATGTTAACCATCCTTCGATCCATTTAAAATGTAAAAATGTCCAGTGAATCATTTTCTAGCACAACACGTGCTCGCTGACATCATTTGACAATTTTATGCAAAATTACAGTTCTTTTCGTTTGGGTGTTGGCCCAACCCACTACTCACTGCGACGGCTGTAAGTTTTCTGTCCCCCGAGGGCCTAGAGCTCTCCATTGCCTTTGCTACCACCTACAGGTGAACATGCGTTGATAATTTTCTGCAAATTTGATTACATGCTCATTTTCTCCCCTCCACTTCCATGGCTCCGAGCTCTCACCTTGCCTTGACGCGCTCGTAACCGGTAATCAAGTCGTCCTCATCATGTCACCTCCATGTGTTCAGTCGCTCCGGTAGGTTGTTCTTTCATTTCAATGAATTTCCCCGATGGTACTCAGAAGGTTTGGATGTCCACATTTAAAGTGTTCCAATCATATTTCATGCCTGTGTTTTGAATTAAATGAATGATTGCAGTTTTGAACGATTGAAACTTTTCCAAAAGCATGACTACTGATTAAAAAAAAAAGGTCCACAATCAATTTTGTGTGTAACCGCAGTAGGCCAGTAATGATGATTTTGTAGCCGCACAGCTAAAGCGGTTCAATGTAATTATTAATAATGACCGTGCAGAAATAGCTGGTGCTCGTGTGAATGTACGCATACCGGGCGACAATATTCGAATTCAGGAAAGAGTTGGTACTCTGCTTATTCCCAAGGCCAGTCGGAAGCCGGGTGGAACCTTCGGTGCTAATCGAAATATAATTATTAATGAGTGTAATTACAACTTTCTGCAAATTAGTGCGGTCAGTTCCATTCGTTTGGTTGGGGATTAAATTATTAACGCCTTTTTGTTTGCTGCGGAAATGCAGGGTACTGAAATCCGTGTTTCATAACGGCGATCCACTTTCACTCGAAGCATCTTCTCATGACTATACCGGTTTGTACTGATTGAAAAATCACTGCCTTCTGAAATATTCACCTTTCTAGGACAGACTCGGTTGAACTCGATCGCCATTGATGTACGCAAATCGTGACTGGCTTATTATAAGTTTTATCTACTGCTGTTCAATGGCTGGACATCGAGAAACAAAACAAACTTTCCCAATCAGAAAATCTCGTGAACCTTGTTGAAATGCACCCAGCACAGCTTGAATCAAAGCATTGCGAAGTATATTCATGGGTTTCCTCATCTAACCCACGAATGTTGTCGTCCGATCGTGTCGGATAGTTGTCTCTGCTCCGGTTAGTAGGTGCACCAGACATGCTGACTTATTTGTCTTCCGGTTGTTATTTGTCATTTGACCAATTGAAGAAAGAAATGTATAGGCCTTACCGAGCGGTGCAGCCTATCTGTTGACATATTGACTATTACAAAGTACGATGTACGTGGTGTCACGTGCAAATGTTGTGGGTTGGTCATACAAGAGCTACAGTTCGAAATTCAAATGCAGCGCACTGCCTTTGGAAGACCGTTTCAAAAATTATGAGAAAAGAAATCAGCTCTATCTCGACATTGTTTTGATGAAATTTTACAGTTGTGCAGTCAAAATAAAGGTTGTATATGGCAATTGCTGTAAAAAGTATCAACAACAGCTCTGTTCGTCAACTTTAAAAGTCTATTTGCTACACCATCTCCTCATGCAAGTGTTAAACGAATGACCCGGTAAATGCGTTTCAACTGGTGGGGGCGACCCCGGCGTAGTGTTTAACAGCCATACCTATCACTCCAAAGTCACGAGTTCGAATCTCACCCCCGGACAAGTTACGAAAATACTCAAAAGATACAGTCACCGCCAAAATAAAGTGCCCACTTTTCTCATAAACACGCTTCATCTCTGAAGACATTGAAAAACTCATTATATCGTATTCATATATATTTCTAAGCATGATAATATTATTATTTTAAAGGTGCATGTGTATTTTTGCAATGGATAATACACATTTTTGCAAAAAAATTATTTGAACCATACGTGGTGTATATTTGGTGTGTCATAATAAAGTGCCCAATCGAAAATATATTATGTGTATGTAATTTTTACATCCAAACGCCCCTCGTATTCAATTTTTTTGACATTTCCAAGTTCCTCTCCCATGTGCGCATCAGTAAACAGAGTGCACACAATAGATCGCTAGAATAACTATACAAGCCACAGTGGTACATGAGCGTCTTCCAACCGGACATTTTTGCCTGTTGAAGTGGCGGACTTAGTCCGTGCTTTAACCTACCCCGCAGTGGGATGTTAGGCGAAAATGTCGTTGGTTCGAGTACCTCCGTATACATGCCTTTTTCGCTCAATTTTCATAAAAAACATCTGTTACATTTCCAATTCTGCCGCACACTAGCGGAACTATCAAAATTTTCTCTTCATATCTTTCATTCTAGCCAAAAACATTGTTGTTCACTCTTGGTGCCTCATGGTGATGAGCGAACATCTCCTTCTACATCAATTATTTAAGCTTACTTCCAAAAAATTCTTGTCGCTCAGGGTCGTCTGGAACCGGGCTTTCTTTCAATGCTCTGGTTGTTGTCTAACAGTGCCAAGTTGTTGTAGATGCCAGAACGGGCGTATTCGTCGTCCATAAAATGCCACACGATGTCCTTATTCGTCGCGGGGGGTGCCGTTCTTTAAGCGCGCACGAATCGCTTCACTGTTTCTGCCATCACGGTTAGAGTTCGAATAATAGAGCTGTCAAATTTTCATGGGTTACTATGATTGATGCTGCACGGGTAGTTTCGTCAGCGCGGGTTAAGGTAAACCCAAGGCAATTTTTGTCAATTTTTTTTAATGCAAACGTTAGAATAAAGTTCCTACTGAATGATCTGTAACATTTCTTCAAATAGCTACAAGTTTACGGTAATCAGTATGAAAATATTACAGAACATTTGTATTTATTTCACAGATGTACTTTGTAAACAGATAAAATGCCATTGGTCATTTACTGTCCAGTAAATTTTTTACCAATTTCCAGTAAAATTATAATAAATACTAACGCAGAATGCAAATCTCACTGGAGTTCTTTACCGAAAGAATTATATATCGCAACTATTATTCCTCTGCCATTTTCATGTGATAAAGCGGTGGAAACAGAGATAACACTTTGAATTCTAATAATATTTCAATAAGTATGAAATGGAGTAAATTGAAGACGTGTTGGACACACTTGAGGTTACGGCTATCGAAGTAAATGAGCATTCCAGTACAGTTCAAATGTTTTCAAAATGTCCCCATATCTAACACTCCCACAAAAAGGATATCTATTACATAATTTGCTTTTTATGTAGGCTATTAGCTACGAGATTCGTTTAAAAACGCCAAACCACTGTCTGTTGATCGAAAGTGAAGTTCCGGAAAAACAGTCGTCAGGTCAAAGAGAACGATCACAAACGCGTGGTTGGAACCTTTAAATAGAAACCAAATGCCTCAGTTCGAGATGTAAGTAAAAATTTGCATGTGAGCAAGACTTTCGTGCAGATTACTAAAACTCGAGCTGGACTACGTACGTTTAAGGTTCAGAAGTCCCCAAGCCGTAACGAGAAACAGAATATGGTCGCAAAAAACCGTTCCCGGAAGTTGTACGACCAAAAGTTAGCGAAACCACATTGCTGCGTAATAGATCACGATACATATGTGTAGGCGGACTTCTAGACTTCAGGAAACCAGTATGTGACTGCCAAGGATAAGTGTGAGGGTCCCGACAACCTCCGAACACAGAAGATTTTGAAGTTCGTCAAGAAGTTTTTAATTAGGCAAGTGATTTGTGCTTGCGGAAAGCGTAGTACACCTTTCGATAACGAAAGCATTATGAATGGACAGTAGGCTGATGCAAAATTTGAAATATTTGCTCCCCTAAGCTTAATCGACGCCAATTTGGGTCCTGATAGTCCCCAAAATTGTTTAACACATTTGGTTTTAATTTGGCTTTGCACACGCTATTCAAGTTTGTATGGAATTAGTATGAAGAATCTCAAACTTACATTTCCAGATCCCTAACATCTTGATATTATGTCCTTGAACCAAATCTTATGTACATTCATATAGTGTAAGTTGTCAACTATCAAAATGCTGAAGATACCTGACATGTAAATTTTATACAAAAAAAGTTATTCAACAAATATAATAATAAAAAGTAAATATATGTAATGTATATGAAATACATAAATATAAAATATATAAAATATATATAATAATATAAATAAAATATAATACATAAAATATATGAATATAAAATATAAAAAACATATAAATAATAAGAAAACAAAAATAAGAATAAAACATCATACTTAAAGTGTGTATTTTATTTTTATTGAATAACTAATTTTGTATAAAATTTACATGTCAGGTATCTTCAGCATTTTGATAGTTGACAACTTACACTATATGAATGTATATAAGATTTGGTTTAAGGACATAATATCAAGATGTTAGGGATCTGGAAGTGTGAGTTGAGATTCTTCATACTAATTCCCATACAAACTTTGAATAGCGTGTGCAAAGCCAAATGAAACCAAATGTGTTAAAAATTTTTGGAGACTATCAGGACCCAAATTGGCGTCGATTAAGCTAGGGAGCAAATATTTCAAATTTTGCATCAGCCTAATGGACAGGTGTATTTGGCTTCTTTTCTCCTGAATGGTCCGATGATTTTCTTTGCCGTATGTGGCACTACAAGAAAGACGATAAGGCGAATGATGTTCGATTTCAGTGCCAATGGATCTCGAACTACTGGGCCACTAGGAGTTCATAAAATTAAGACCCACCTCCCCCCTCCTCGTAGACTTTTCCTACATACAATTTTTTGAAATGTTGGATGGAGCGTAGACTTCGGTAAACCCCCCCGCATCCCCCTCAGAAAAGTCAACGTGGTTTATGAACAGTCCCTTAAGAAGGAGCACCGTCCTAGTGGTGATGGATGCAGAATAAATGAAGATAGCATGGGTTAATATGCAAAAAAAACTGTCGATTCTGCTGTCGTGCAGAACCTTATGGCTGAGGTTAAGGCCAAGGTTCACAAATTCTGACATAAAGGCAAATTAAATTAAATGAATGTGATGTGATGTGTGATGTGTAATAAGAACCCACCATCAGTGCAAGGATTACCTATGGCTGCAGCACTATTCTCAGCGAGGTTGTTCTGAGAGAATAGCCTACGTGATGGCTTCTTGTAGCAGGGGTCAGCCGATCTCAGTAGAGGACCTTCGGAAGACTACGGCCAGAAGGCCGCGTGTCTTCGCATGACAAGGGACTGGCAGACTCCACGAACCCTTGTCCAGTCAACAAATCCTTCGACTGCCTTGAGGCTACCCTCCCAGGAATCCCCGTTATATAGTTGTTAAAGGAACAGTAGACATTTTTAGCATAAATTATTTATAAAAGTTAAGACAAAATGAAAATTTCACGGCTATACTGAACTTTAGATTCAATTAACACACTTATTTTTGTTTTTATTAGCACTAGTAAATGTACTGCAAATTTCTGCTGTTCCTTATAAAATAGTCGTGGGCAATAAAATGAGGAAAAATCTCACAAAATAAAGAATACTTACATTTTTCGTGGTAGGGTAAGACTTCAGCATGCTATCTTACCGCGCTGGCTACATTGCGTTGGTGGGACTGCCTCCTAAGGTATAGCTGACGAGATACAGCGTTTCTTACTCAGCCGCTGTTTGAGCCGCACCTCCTTGGTGGACAGACGCTCGGCACGCACCTCCTCAATCTAGCTGAAGTCAGAAGGACAACAGTGCCCAGGCTGCACTACCAGCTAAGTACGCAACCCTTAGCTGGCGGTCTTTGTCATCTGTTGACCCGTGGAAGCATGAGGTAGGAACTTGTGAGGACCAGAGCTATGATGCGGGGACGCACGCTCCATCACAGTTGTCGACTCACCATTTTGCAGCCCGCAAATTAAATTAAATGAATGATGGCAAAACTAATATTAATTGTTTTTTTTTCACTCCCTGATAATTTGGTGATAATTTGATGAAAACTCGAGTTTTGAGAATGAATTTTGTGTGTGCAAATTTTAAATCATACGCCCTTTACAATGCACGAAATGAATTTGGTTAAGACCAGCCAATCGCTGTTTCTCTTTTATCAGATTTCAACAGGTTGGAGTGGGCGGAAATCATTGAAAAGAATGCCGGATCTAAGTAAGCCTGCTTGTCGGAAAGAAAACAGGCTAGATCCAAGTTAATTCTAATTGGACATATTGAAGTCATTTGCGACAACTGTCAAACTCGCCGTTTGCCATTTCATTTCCATTATCATTGTGTTAAGGCGGTAAGGCCCTAAGGAAGGAATAATTTAAGGAATTGATAATTTAACTAAGGAACTAATTTACGAATATCTCGCCGCAACAGCGACTTGTTACTAGCTGCAAATGTCACAAAAAAAGCAACACGCAACTATAGATTGTTGCACGATAATTCTGAGATATCATTTTTTGACTACATTAAATGCATTTTAATGAACATACTGCATACGTCAAAAAGTGCCTACTTTTTAATCCCAAAAAATGAATACTTTTAAGTTCTTTTCCTATTCCAGTGCGATAGAAAAAATGCATAAAAACAGAGCTGTCATCAAAGTGGAAATATCGATTTGTTTTAGTTGACTAGCTTTGCCGAAAAAAGTGATGATAAAAAAATAGGTTCTTGCAAGCCAAATCTTAATTCAGTATCATGGACAGGCAAAGAGGAACAAATAAGATTTTGTTTTTTATTTCTTTATTCTCAGCCGTTGGCACTAGTTCGATCATTTAAATTGATCTATATCTATTGATATTATAACCTATAACCAGAATTGAAAACTTTTTTCTGCAAATTATCCAATTCCAGCAAGAAGAAACATGTTCTTACCTTATGATGGATTTTATTTGCATGTGTGAGGCTTTGAGATAAATCGATACGGAATGTTGTTGATTACAAAAAAGTCAGACCCGAAGTTTTGATACATTGACGATAAGTTTCTTATTCATCTTATTTTCATAAAGTGACTATTTCCTCATTTAATTTAATCACATTAAAAAAAACGCATAGTTTCTAATCTCTTTCACATGCTGAAAAATGCCTAAATTTTATTCACTTTTTGCGTATAACCTTTTTAGGCATTTTTGCATAAAACCTTTTTAGGCATTTTATGCATAAATCCAGTCTTCAAGCAAAGTGCCTACTTTGAAGTCATAATTGCATACTTCAGATTTACCGTGTGCAGCTTGAACAGGATACACTCAACCAAATAATCTTTTGAATTTCATATGGTTCAACTTATTAACAATACTTTGGAATTTCATAAGGCTGACTTATGAATAGATTTTGTAGCACACAACGTTTTTCTTGTACAGCTTTAAGCGCCCTTAACGTTCGTGATTACAAGTGTTGACATATACTAGTTGGCAACTAGTATACTGGACCCATATCCTTAACGTTCAAGGTTCGAATTCAGGTTGCTCCATATTTTTATTTTTTCAACATCATTATATATCATAAGATAAATTTATGAAATTCATTTTGGTTTCTTATATCAAATAATCGCTATGCATTTTATGAATATTGAAAGTTTATTTCACTGAGTGTAGAATTACATCTTGCAATTATTACTTTTGAATTTCATCGAATAAAAAACAAACAACAATATTTGCAAGGAGACCCAGATGACCCAGCGGCGAGCTGGCAGCGGAAGAAAAGCGAAGACGGACGTGAACGCGTGAAAGGTGAGGGATTACTTCAAGCGCAATCCGAACCATTCGATTTAGGGCGTGATCAAGAAAATCAATTCTTCCTTCTGGTTCGTCCAGCAGATAATAAAGCGGGTCAGACTTCATGTCTTCAAGGCAAGGAAGAAAGGCGCCTAACCGAACCGATTTACAGAATCCGGTGGCCAAATCCCGCGCCAGGAAGCTGTACCGCGAGTGGTTTGTGCATCCACAATGCTTCCTAATGGACGACGAGCCAAACATTAAAGTAGACACAAGGCATATCCCCGGCTTGGAATCTTTTTCGTCGGCTAGCCTGGATGTTTCACAGAAGTTCCGAAAGAAGCAGGTTGACAGATTTGCCAACAAATACCTGATGTGGCCCGTGATCCATGGCTGCGGCAAATGCAGCAAGCCGTAGGGTACAGCCGTAGGATACACTATCAACAGCCAAATAAATAAAAAAGAATGCCTCCACACCCAAATTAAAGAAGCAAGATTGCAATGCCATTTCGCATGATTTGATTTCATTTCTCGTAATGGATCGTAACTTGGAGAAAAAATGCAACATTAGTCGTGGGCAAAAAAGCATAAAATCAATTCGCTTAGAAAAATTCAACGTGTGCCTCACGCAGTTGGTTCGTTGTGCAGTTGATTAGTAGTAGTAAATTCAATGGCTGTCAAAAAAAAATCTCCATCCGCAACTGAGATTCGAACTGCGGCTGTCAGCGTGACGGCTCTTCATTGAAAACATCCAGCCACCGTAACAAGTTGAGGTGATCGGAATAAAAGCCCTAAAGTTGCTTCGGTTGTCGAGGCACTCAACGTTACACAATGAAGCAAATGTCGGTCGCACACACTTCCATGGCTTCATTTTTTTTCATAAAAGGCATGGTGACTTGGTGAAAGGGGGTGGGAATGTGACGACGAGTGGAAATAAAAATAGAAACTTGACCGCGGAATAGCAACAGTGGCAAATTGCGTAGCAGCGTTCTGTGTCATTGTCTCACCCATATTGAGATGTTGTTGATGGTTGAACAAAACCCAACGGTTGCTTCGACTTTCGAGGCACTAAACACACAGCGATAACCGCTTGCACACACTTGCATGGTTTTGTTTATAGGGGAAATGTGGGTAACCCCGTCAGGGTGGGTAAGCCCGTCACCTCAACGGCTTTACTAGAAAACCATTTTGCAGTATGTTTTTGGCTATACCTACTATTAGTATTTATCATTTTAACTATTTCGAGACACATCATACCCACTGGGAACTGTCAAACTCAAAGAAAATAAACAAAACAAACGCAAGCGTCGTCGCAGTAATACCGGATGTAATTTTTCGATGGTAGATTTTAACGTCTTGATAAATAATTAAGTACAGAAATTCTATTCCATCGATCGCGTACTTTCATTTAAACTGTATCTTAGTGCTGAGATTCATTAAAAGGTAAGCACAGAGAACAGACATCCAAGCTGGAGTGCCCTCCTTTTAAAATTACAGCTCGTTTCCGTTAGTTTTGGTGAATCATATGTTGATGGCGCCACTTGCCCACCATGAGATTTGAAAGTCTGTCAATCTTAGTTTGGTGAAACCTAGACTAGGCGGCGTTGTTTTTCCAACGGTTTGCTTTTGAAAATTTACACAGTAAATTTGGGGGAACATGTTCGAGCCTGGATGTCTGTTCTCTAAAAGGTAAGTTTAATCAATTCTCGAGTACTTTTTCAAACAGACGTATCTGATTTTGTAAACAAAGAGGGGAAGTAAAATTCAAACGTTAAATCCGTGAAACCCTTAGCACCTTCATGCAAACTAGGGCCACCAAGACAAAGAATTACAGTTCCCTAACATGATGGTAATGTTACTTTCCATGAGGGTGTTGATTGTTTCGAGAAATTTACGTTTGAAATTTACTTCCCCTCTTTGTTTACAAAATCACATACGTCTGTTTGAAAAAGTACTCGAGAATTATCCAAGATTTACGGTGTAATTAAGAAAAAATTGCCTTTCGGGTAAGCCCGTCACTCATCGGTGCGGGTAACACCGTCATGCTCTTTGGATCAGCGAATGTTTGTGAAACTACCTAACCATTTTTATCAGATGCCACGCAAGTACAAATGGAACACCCACTGCGGAAATTGGACCGATCAGCAGCTGATCCAGGCAAAGGACGCAGTGGATCGCGGGATTTCCGTGAATCGTGCTGATAAGGCGTTCGGAATTCCAAGAACTACGTTGGCAGATCATGTTACGGGAAAGGTGGTGAAGTCGAAACTGGGATCACGAGAAACGGTTTTCATGCCGGAACAGGAAGCGGAACTTTTGCATCACCTGCTTGATCTGGAAAGTCGTTTTACGGCATTAGAAAGAACGATGTCCGTGAGCTGGCTTTCGAGCTGGATGAAAAAAAAATAAGATTGTTCATCCGTTCAACAAAAATGATGCGAATGGAAATTTCAAATCAAACCCCCATCAAACGTCTTTTGAAAATTTCCCTGATTGATAATAAATTACTTCTGGCAATATTGGGCTTGTCGCACATGTTTTAAACCTGGAGATTTTAGAGACTCCGGAATCTGTTCCACTTAAAGGGCTGTCCATATACTACGTGCTTATCATGACGGCTCAAAAATCAGAAAAAAAGATTACTCGAATAGATATAAACAGATTTCAAACAAAATTATGGCACCTGGGTAAGTACGAATCTTGAAACACTCTAAAATATGTCCCAGTGGTATATGAAAAATGTATTGATAAATCATCACAAGAGATCAAAAATATCTACATATTCAAAAATAAAATTCGTTTGCAGAAATCTTCAAAACTATTTTAATAAAAATGAATGCCAGTCTTACCCTATTGGGTGACGGACTTAACCCATGGGGGTGACGGTCTTACCCGCACAGATTGAAAAACTTCAATATTTACCATGTTATTTTTGCGTATTTTGTTTGACCGAAAACACATATTTTGACGCTTCCAATCATATAAGTAATACTCCATCAAAGATTTTTTTTTTTTTTTTGACACTGTACCATTGCTTTGGCATTTGTGTAATTTTTTTGTAATT
The DNA here is from genome assembly GCA_034211315.2 of Aedes japonicus. Classification (NCBI taxonomy): domain Eukaryota; kingdom Metazoa; phylum Arthropoda; class Insecta; order Diptera; family Culicidae; genus Aedes; species Aedes japonicus. The sequence continues at coordinate 39,172 of JASCZW010009833.1, forward strand.
TACAACTAAATACTTTGTATAAATTGATTTCTTTTATGAACTTAATTACTGCTACGTCTCTACTATTATTGTTGCTAAGTATTTCTGCAGAGTTCCTCTAATCCTGCAGTTTCTTCAGAGCGCCAGTAGATCCTATACAGTCCTTTAACATGTGCTTCACTGTTGAGATTGCATTCCGCAGATTGTGCCAAAGTTGGTTTATTATTGTTCTCCAATAGGTACGAATGAGTCAGACGGGCGGTGTCCGATTCGTAACCTTGTCAGAACTCGTTGATCAGAGGCAATAATTCTGTCACAAAATTCGACTGCACAAGGTTTTATTCGTCGTAAAAGTGGATGCGACTGTTTCCAGTTGTTTTCCCATGCGCACCATATCATCAAAGATTATGCTAGGGGTACCTGACATTTTGAAGTATTACATTAATTTTTAAAAAATCCCGACAATGCTTAAGGTGACGGGGTTACCCTTTCCCCTACCATAAAAGCATTGTGGATCATGATGGGCAACATTGCCTATTCAGAATCATGCGGATTTTTCAAGATATGATTGCAATAACTGCAATTGCATTTTTTGCTACAATTTCAACTTTTGGGACAATACGTATCGTTTTTCTCTAATCTGCTCTGAAATTTCAAATGGTCAATGCTGATTTTGCAAACAAAACGAAATCAAGCGAAATTATTGGCATTCCTGCACTTTTCCGCCCTTCATAATAAAAAATAACCTTGTTACTACAAGAAAGTGTTGTTAGATTGTGTGAGAGTGCTATTAGTTTCGATAAATTGATGTTTGGATCTTTCTTTACAAAAGCTTTTTGGACCAACAGAATATTCAGAGCAGAAATACTCTTCATATTAGGCATGATGCTCTTAACCATTAACATCTTAGGTTCCACCCCACCTGCATTAAGTTTAGATATAAGTACTCAGAATCA